>JABXWE010035553.1:0-14985 GCA_014611495.1 Limonius californicus
TACGTACATACGTACGTACATACGTACGTACATACCCACCCACAGACAGACATTTTTTAAAAACCACTTTTTTGGGTTCCTAGAGACCCAAAACGGATATATCCGTTAAAATCTCGATTTCGAAAATTTTCATGATTTCAATACTTACCCTATACCTATAAGGTATGGGAAAGTAAAAAAGTGAAAGGCATATAACAGAAAATGAAACAGAGTTAAGTAGAATAATAGTATTTCATACCAATTTTTGCATATTTCTGGAGCAAATCTTCAACAATTATCTCGTAGTTCGGGCTTTTGTTTTTTCCAAGGAATTCAGAAACAATTAACTTAAATGAATTCCAGGCTGCGGCCTCATCGGATGACAAGTGTGTTTGAAATGTAACATCTTTCAACAGTTTCGTTATTTGTGGACCGTCAAAAACTCCTTCTTTTATTTTAGCAAAAGAAAGATTTTTAACTAGGGTTCTCAAATAAGCGAACGGTTGGCCTTCTTTATTCAACGCTTTGACGAAGTTTTTGAACAGTCCAAGTTTAATGTGTAATGGTGGAAGAATAATGTTTTCTTTTTTGATGAGGGGCACAAATGCAATGTTGTGTTCGCCCACTTTGGGGTTTTTTCTATCCGGCCACTGCTTTCTCGTATAATGATGTTCTCGAGCGCGGCTGTCCCAGAGGCATAGGAAACAACAATATTTTGTGTATCCATCTTGCATTCCGCATAGCATGCCCACCACTTTCAAATCGGCACAAACTTTCCAGTTGTGTTGGTCATACTTGATGCATTTCAACAATTTGACCATACTCGTAGGATTCTTTAGTGTTAACTGCATGTGCGATGGGGATCGATGGTTTCTCGTTTCCGTTATGCAAAAGGACTGCTTAACTCTCTTTACTACTGTCAACAAATAACCGCCACTCTTTTGCATTGTAAGGCTGATCAAGCTCCCTTAACAAGCCAGGAATATCCTTGCAAAAACATATGTTACCTTCTGTCGTATAATACTTTGCGTAAGCCCTCTCACGGTCTCTGTAGTACATTGTTTTAACACTCAGAGCCAGAAAGTTGTATTGTTTCATCCGAGATGCAAGTAATTCTGCTTTCTCTTTTGAAAGCTCCAAATCTCTCACCCAATCATTAAGTTCAGCCTGAGTTAGAAGGTGGTGCTCTTCACTCGCATCTAATTCGCTTTCAGTATCATCTGACGAATCGGAACTTGTTTTGGGTTTAGATGAATCGGGACACTTGGGAATGGGAAATGTATCTGAATGCGGAGCTGGAAACGTGACAGATTGTACATTTGCATAAACCCATCGGATATTTTTTCCAGTCCCAGTCTGTTTGCTTAGACAAAAATAGCAGTCGGTCGCATGACAATGTGGTCTTCTCCAAATCATTGGTAGGTACGCTGAATTTCATGTGCCGCCTAATGTTAAAAAAATATGTAATCCATGAAATATGTATATAAAATCATCACCAAATACATACCCTGTCGAGCCAGAAGCCCATCCAATAAGATTTGTATGGCAAGAACGACACATACAATACTTGGTGTCCATGGTTCATGAAGATTTTCTGCTCCTATTTCAAAATATTGAAGATAATTCTCTTGTAGCGAATTGGTAAATTTACGTTGACTTTTCTTGACAACATAATCACCATACACATAGCAAAAATCATGCGGGTTGTTCTCGCACTTAAAAGTTCGTTGTTTTTTACTCATTTTATATAATTTTAATCAAGTAAATTCAATGTTTCGACGTACACAATTTACGCAATTGTTGGACACCGATGTACACAGCAAAGGATAACGCTCTGATATGCAACACAAAATCTTCGACCTTGTCTGTGCTGCATTTGTTAGTCTTTTATTTTCATTGTGTACCTCTATCTCCTCCGGTTTTCTCGCTACCACCATTACTTCCATTTTGCTGGTATTTATTGCTATTTTAAATTCTTCTGTAGTGTTCTTCCAAGCAATTTATTATGCTTTTCTGAAGTTTTGTTTTTTTTTTGTTTGCGAACAGCATTAGGTCGTCTGCGTACATTAATATACATTGACTTTCACTGCATTTAGTTTTCTCACCCCCCCACTATTGCCCCCTTTACCTTATCATCCACTTGTTTGGAGATTTCGTCCATTATAATAATAAACAGCAGTGGACTGAGTATACCTCCCTGTCTAACTCCTCTGTCAGTTATGAATTTCTCTGAACTTACTCCATTTACTCGCACTAGGTTACTTGTTTCAGTGTAACTGCTTTTAATCGCCGCTAACAGATTGAGGTCAGTTCCTCGTTTTCTGAGGGTTTAGCATATTTCCTTTCTCTTTATACTATCAAACGCCTTTGCCAGGTCTATTGTGCAAACATAGACTTTTCCATTATGGTCTAATATTTTTTCTTGAAATTGTCTCAGACTGAAAGTGTCTTAATCCTGCGTGGTTGTCATCTATTGTGTCTTCTATGTTTGTTCTACGTCGCTTCTCGAGTATCCGTTCGTATATTTTTCCCGCTACACTCAGTAGAGATATTCCACGGTAGTTATCGCAATTGGAACTATCACCTTTTTTATATATTGGAACTATGACGGCCAGTTTCCAGTCTTTGGGTACTGTCTTTATTCTACATGCTGAATTGATTGCTTTAAGGTCTATTCAGACCGGCGGACGCGGATAGGAAGCGGTTTGGTAGCGAAGCGGATCGTTGGCGGATTTTAGATTGATAGGCATTCATACAGAAAGCGGTAGTTTGACGACGAGGTTGGTTTGATACGGCGTTCAACTTATAAGTTAAATAGTTAAAACAATATTTATTAAAAGGTTTCTAAAGATGTTCTCAAGCAGTTCAGACAGCTCCGATGAAGAGTTATTAGACATATTAGTGGTGATAGCCTCCGAGAATGGTACCCCCAAAAACGAAAACGCCTACGAAGACATGATATTCCGTCCACAAGATATGTAGATGGAGAGTTTCACACACTATTTAAAGAACGTCTAAAAGACGACTCCAAATGTTTTGAATATTTTCGTATGCCAGTAGATAAATTATATGAACTGTTAAACTTATTAAGGGATCATATACGAAAAAATGATATAAATTATCAAAAATCTGTAACTCCTGCACCTGACACTGTGCTGTACTGTAATAATATTATATTTCACTCCCGGTCTTTATCGAACTGCACGGTTTGTCCATAAAAATCGCTCCCCGATCATTCAAAACCGCTCCGCCGCCACACCGCCGGCTTCCTGCTATCTCTCCGTTATCGCTCCGTAGCGCACTCTTAATCATCCCATTAAAATGTACGCAGAGCGATTTGTGAGTGGTACCGCCGCGGTTTCGAATCCGCTCCGCATCCGCTCCGCGTCCGCCGGTCTGAATCAACCTTAAAGGTCTATTCAGACCGGCGGACGCGGAGCGGAAGCGAAGCGTGAGCGGTTTGGTAGCGGAGCGGGTCGTTGGCGGATTTTAGACTGATAGGCATTCATACAGAAAGCGGTAGTTCGACGACGAAGTTGGTTTGACACGGCGGCGTTCAACTTATAAGTTAAATAGTTAAAACAATATTTATTAAAAGGTTTCTAAAGATGTTCTCAAGCAGTTCAGACATGTCTGATGAAGAGTTATTGGACGTATTAGTGGTGATAGCCTCCGAGAATGGTACCACCAAAAAACGAAAACGCCTACGAAGACATGATATTCCGTCCACGAGATACGTAGATGGAGAGTTTCACACACTATTTAAAGAACTTCTAAAAGACGACTCCAAATTTTTTGAATATTTTCGTATGCCAGTAGATAAATTCTATGAACTGTTAAACTTATTAAGAGATCATATACGAGAAAATGATACAAATTATCAAAAATCTGTAACTCATGCACCTGACACTGTGCTGTACTGTAATAATATTATATTTCACTCCCGGGCTTTATCGAACCGCGCGGTTTGTCGATAAAAATCGCTCTCCGATCATTCAAAACCGCTCCGCCGGCACACCGCTGGCTTCCCGCTATCTCTCCGCTATCGCTCCGTAGCGCACTCTGAATCATCCCATTAAAATGTACGCAGAGCGATTTGTGAGCGGTAGCGCCGCGGTTTCGAATCCGCTCCGCTTCCGCTCCGCGTCCGCCGGTCTGAATCAACCTTTATGTAACAGTGTACATAATACCCTTTTCCCCCATATATTTTATTATTTCTGGCTTTATGCCTTCTTTGCCTGTTGCTTTTCTGATCTTAAGTTTCTGTATCGCTTCTTCTATTTCTACCAGCTGGATATACGCTTTACCTTGGTGCTCCGTTTCCTCATTTTCTCGCTGTGTGCTGCCTTCTTCGTGTGGCCTTGTATCCTATAGAATTTGTGCTTCCAGGAGTTCAGAAATGTTTTCTTTCCATCTTTCTTTTTCGGCTTTTAACAATTTCCTGTTCTTACTATTTATCCCTCTAATTGAGTTCTTTTTGGTTTTTCGTAACCCTTTGAGGACTTGGAAGAGCACTTTAGCATTTCCTGCGCTATTTTCTTTCATTTTATTACCGAAGTCCTCCCACACTTTGGCTTTTGCTTCCTCAACCGTCGTTTTAACCTCCTCTCTTTGATCTTTATAGATACTGTAGCTTTCGTTGTGTTTCAAGCTCAAATAGTTCTGCCAGTGTTGTTTCTTCATCGTGACCTCTCTCTTGATATCTTCGTTTCACCAGGCTGTTGCTTTTCTTTTATTAGTAAATTTGGTCATTCCGCAGCTCTGTCTCGCTGCATTAATTATTATTCCTTTGAAAACGGTCCATAATTCTTCCACATTTTCTGAGTTCTGTGTTTCTTTTACTCTTAACATTTTTTTGTGTATCGCCGCTGTGTATTTTCTCTTGGTTTCTTCCAGTTGTAATTGGTTTCATACCTTACTTCTCTTTCATTTAGCTCTTTACTTACTTCTGCTTGTTCTAGTTTCACTTTGGCTTCTACAAGGAAACGATCCGTTCCCATTTCAGCTCCTCTTTTAACTCTTACGTCGATTATTGTCTCCCCGTTCTCTCTTTCCGTCAGCACTAAATCAATGATTGATTTTTCTCCCCTGCTTTTAATTTCTCCCGTGAATTTATATATTTCTTTGTACTCTTCTTCTTCTCGTTTCCTCCTTATGCCCCTTCGGAACGTCGGAGGTGTTACTTCTTAATCTTCATTTATCCATTTTTTCTAGTTCTTCCGGTCTGCGGCCATCTTCTTCATTTGCTGTAGCGTTTACTTCTCTCTCCCCCTATCTCCTCTATCTGTCCCAACCACGTTTTCCTCGGCCTTCCCTTTCTTCTTTTCCCTTTTCTTTTCGCCTCCATAACTCGTTTTACCAGCCTGGTCTGCTTCATTCTGATTATGTGCCAGTACCAGTTTAGTTTCCTCTTTTTGATTTTTACCTCTATCGATTCCTGCTTTAGTTCTCCTCTAATGTAGTCACTTCTTAGGCGGTCTATTTTTGTCTTTCCCGCAATTCTTCTTAGTTGTTTCATTTCTGCTGCATTAATTGTGCTCTCATGCTTTTTGTTTGTTACCCATGCTTCGCTGCCGTATAGTATCGTTGGTATAGTGATTGAGTTGTAAACTTGAAGCTTAGTCTTTTGGCCTATTTCTCCCTTACCGAATATTGTCTTGTTTAGGCTGTAGTATATTTTTGTCGCCTTCCTTGCCCTGTTCGCTATTTCTAGGTCTATTTTCCTATCGTTTGTGAACATTACTCCTAGATACTCGCAAGTTGACACCATCTTTATTTGTTCTTCTTTACATTTAATCTAGTCTCTATTTCTTATATTTTCCTCCTGTTTGTCTATCTTCATACATTTACATTTGTTGATGTTAATTTTCATGTTCATTTTTTCTATCTCTTCTACCCAAATGTTTAGTAGGGACTGCATTTTATTCTGTGTATCCGCCATTAATATTATATCATCAGCGTATAGCAGTCCTTCCATTTTCACTGGAAGCATATTTGTGTATCCTATCTTAACCTGGAGGTGTTTAGTCCTTTTCTTGGTATTTTTCATTATTTTGTCCATTATTAATATGAATAGCGTCGGGCTAAGACTATCTCCTTGCTTAATTCCCTTGTTTATGTAGAACTCTTTTGATCTTTTTCCACCCATTTGTACTTTTCCTTTCACCCTGTTGTATATACTTTTGGTTACTTCTATAATTTTTTGGATTATTTCAAGTTCTTCCATAACTTTCCATATGGTATCTCGGTTGATTGAGTCAAAAGCCGCTTTGAGGTCTATGAGCATAATATATACATAGTTCTTTTCCCTGTTCGTTTCTTTTCTCTATTAGATTTCTCAGTATAAATATATTATCCATAGTTTGTCTCTCTCGTCTAAAAGCTAATTGCTCCTCTTCCAGTTTTCCCTCTATTTCCTTCTTTAGTCTGCCTTCTACAATTCTTGTATATAGTTTGAATGCAACTGGGGACAGGCAAATATCTCTATAATTCTCGCATTCGAATTCATCCCCTTTTTTATGAATTGGTACCATTAAATTTTCTTCCCAATTTTTCGGTATTAAATTTGTTCTCCATGCTTCCTTCATTATTTACAACAACCATTTTTTCCCTTCTTTGCCTAACCATTTTACCATCTCTGGATCTATATTGTCTGCACCACCAGCTTTTCCTGTCCGAATTTTCCTTAGTCCTTCTTCTATTTCATCTATGCTTATTTCTTCTGTCTGGTTACTATTGTCCTCCATCACGTTTTGATTATCCATCGTTCCTATTGCTCGTTCTTCTTCATCATTATTGTATTTATTTTTGTAATATTCCCTCCACGTCTCTAGAATTTCCTCTAAGTTTGTCCTTATACGGTTATTCTTATCTCTTATGCCCTTTATCTCTTTTCTTTTCCCGCCCCTTAAAGCTCTTATTTTATTCCAGAAACTCCTATTATTTATTTTGTAGCTTTGTTCCATTTCATCGCCAAAGTCTTTCCAGCTCTTCTTTTTTGCTTCCCTTATCATTTCTTTCACGTTTTTCCTATATTTGTAATATTCTGTTCTATCGTGTTCCGACTTTGTGCTGTTATATTGTTTCCATGCTTTTTTCTTTCTTTTCACTTCTTCCTGTATTTCTGTATTCCACCAGCTCGTTCTCTTGCAATGTCTATTAACCTTTAGCCTTCCGCAAATATGTTCTGCTACTCGTAATACTATATCTTTGAATTGATTCCATCGATCTTCTAAATTCCATCCACTTTTTTCCCTCTCCAATATCTCAAATTCGCTGTCTGTTTCTTCTTGGTATCTCTTCTTCAGATCTGCATCCTTTAGTCTTTTTATTGCTATTCTGCTATATTTCTTTTCCTCCATCTGTTCCATTTTCCTCCATTTCAGTTCTGCAGTTACTAGTCTGTGATGTGTCCCTATTTCTGCTCTACTCTCCGTCATAGTTTCCTTTATTTCTTGTTTCATTTCTTGCGTATAGACGATGTAGTCAATGATACTTTTCCCGTCTCTTCCTTCTGCTATAAATATGTATTTTTCTGGTATGTGTTGTTGCGAGAAGGAGTTTCCTATGATTAAGTCATTTATTTGGCAGAATCTGATCATCTTCTCTCCATTTCTGTTCTTTATTTCTTCTCCAAATTTACCCATGCACCCAATTCCTTTATTTTCGTCATTTCCTATTCTCGCATTCCAGTCTCCCATCAATATGACTTTCTCGCTTCTTTCCTTAATGTCGTCTAGGGTATTTTGTAGTTCCGTATAAAATTCCTCCATTTCCTCCTCCTTAATTCCTTCTACTGGTGCGTATATTTGTATTATGTACCATGTTTCTTCTATTTCCAATTTTATGTACATTATTCTAGACGATACCGGCTTAAATTCTGTTATCCTTTCCTCTACCTCTTCCGTTACCATTATTCCGACTCCTTCTTTAGCTCGTTGGCCTATTTCAACTCCGGAATAATATATACTGTATTTTCCTATTTTAAATTTTCCGTTTCCCACTTTCTTTGTCTCACTTTTTTTGTACTCAAACCACATATTCGCCACCACTAGTGCATTAAGGATACAGACATTTACAATTCTTTGTCGTTTGCTTTTAGCTTGTCTTCTCCGAATTTTCCGACTGCTCTGTCTTGTTCCCGACGCGTCCGTTTAGATCTACTACTATTTTGATGTAATAACGCAGATTTCATAATTTTGTGGGTTTTTCCATTTTATATAATTTGCTTAATAATATCCTTTTGACCTTTCGGTGTTGGATTCCTTTTGCTCTACAACTATAGCAATTAATTGTTTTTGGTATTGCTTTCCATATCTTCTTCACTAGATTTTCCTGTTTTCCACTTCTTTGTTGCTCGTTCTACTTCTTCATTTGTTGGTTCTTCTACATTCTCTTCATCATTACATTTTTTTATATCGTTCTGATACTAATATTTCTGTTGTATCAGTTTTAGGTTGACTGTTTTCATATAATCCAAATATATTTTATTTTTCTCCTTATCTAAGTTTGTATGGAATTCAATTGTAATTGATTGTTCCCCTTCCATTTTGTCCCCAACTTCTTTTTTCACCTCTTTTGTCTTATTTTTATTATTTATATGCTATTCTTAGTTTATGCCGCCTTAATCACATTTATTAATTACCTCTTCCACACTTTTTCTTGTTTTACTTTTTATGTAATACCTCATGTCACCATTTTATTCTCTTGTTTTGGTACATAGGCTTAAAAGGTCTGTACAATTATCATACTATTTTGGTATATTTTTCCTTTCACACTATTTTCCCACTTTTCTGTATTAATGTTTGTTTTAATATAATGTTTCTTTCCGTTTGTCCATTGTTTTGGTGACTATAAGCTTACATTTATTTTTCTTCGTCTCATCTTTAAGTTTTTGTATACTAATTATTTTCATATTCAGTTCTACCCTATGTCTCCTTACTTTTCTTATTATTTCTTTTAGAGACTGTACACTACGTACTTATTGTGCGTTTTACTTTACTTCTTTTGACTCCCGAAGTAATTCCCTTTTTTTTCTATGGATAAGTAATGTATTTCCTATGAGTAAGTCATTTATAATACATTACCTTGGGACCAAATCCCACCATTTCAACTGCTGTTATAGTTATGACTCCGTCTTTGTCAATATTAACTTTGTGTTGTAGTTGGAAAGACTGCAAGCGGAAAATGCAGCCGAATGGGGTAAAAGAGAACGCCTAGAAACTGAAAAACTCGGTTTAGAAAGGGAAAATAAAAAGCTCCGGGCTGAATTGAGGGACTTGCAGGAAAGATTAGAGAGGAAGGGACGGCCCCTAACAAATTCCGATGCGGAACTTCGCCAGCTCCAGCAAGAGTTATCTGACAAAAATAAAGTAAACAATCTAATTTGATTTGTTTAAAATTGAGGTAAGACACTTTGCCCCTTTTTAGGAAATAGCGGATTTGAAACATTCACAGAACAAGCTGAAGAAGATGGTTCAAGACAAAATCACGGAGTTGGCACACACGGTCAGAAGAGCTGAGCAGTACGAAACAGAAGTGAAGAAATTGAGAAATCGGGTTGAAGAGTTGAAGCGAGACCTAGCAGTGGCCGAGGATGAACTTGACACTGCTACTAATAACATAAGGAAACTGCAGAGGACTAATGATGAGCTCCAGGAGCAAGTGGAAGGCTTCCAGGTTCAACTGCAGCATCTGCACACAAGGTTAATCCCTCCTCGTTACTTTAGCTGTAGAAAATACAATTTCATAGACTTAAAACACCTTCTATTGTTTAATAATTGGGTCGTGGTTTCAGTTTTAATTCCATTAAGGTCGCTTCTTATTTACATTTCAATGGTGCTTTTTGATACAACCTTACATTTTCACAATTCAATTACCTAACAGTTAATTGGGATGTCGGGATTTGCTTCAACTTATCTTTCTGTCTTTTCTTTGCTTGCAACCCTTCAGTGAAGAAAAGGAGGATGGTGGAGAGGAAATGGCTGTCCTTGATGAAGGAGACTGTGTAAGTAAGAGATACTAAATTGTTTAACATTTTCCTTGCTTTTATAATACTCACCCATTTTGCTTTTTAATATAACTCTTACAGTAGATGGCAGGTAGTTTGAAGGGTTTTTTATGTACAGGTCATTCCTTTAATAACAGTTAAAAATAGCACTTTATAAGCGTTGGTACTTTTTGTACTAATACAAGCCAGTTAATTACTTCAAAATTCTAGCTAAACTGTATTTGTTGAGCATTGAGCTAGACCGTCAACAAACGCACATGTTTGACTCACCCGAGCGCGCACTGTGATTGGTCTACGCTAGATAACACTAATGCCTCATTACTTAAGAAGTAATTGACTCTCAAAACCTTTACTTTGCACTCGTAATTACCGGGTTAAGTTTGTGTGCTTTTTGAGCAGTGCTTATCGGTTTTCGGAGCGTTTGTCTAGTGCCTGGTGCTTATTTTCCTAAAATGGAGCAAGTTGTTCCAGAAACGTGTAATCGTAGGGGGCATCCTACTGCAAAACAATTCTGACGACGCGAACGTTAATTTAGAAACGCAAGGAATATTACGTAAATACACATCCGGTAAATCAACGCACCTGTCAAGCGTTTGTTTACGTTCTAGCTCAATGCTCAACAAATAGAGTTTAGCCTCATGCACATTATACTGTGTAATACATAATACTTTATCTGTGATTTATTCACTAGTGAATCTATTCCTGTAAAATTATTTGTAAATACTGGTTTGAAAAATTCAGTATGTTGACAGAAATTCCCTAACTTTAAATTAATTATTATTTTAACATATGCTATACCTTATATCAAATAAAGGTTGATATAATGATCCTCCAAATTAGGAAATAATATACAGGATATTGCACAATCAGGATATCAAATATTTTTCCAATAGCAATCGTCCTGCATAATATGTTGAGTTAGGTTTTACATGACCAAATTGGTTGAGCAGAATAAACTTTAGCAAATTAAAATTGTTTCGCTTCATTATAAGACTTTTGGATGTAGACCCACATAACCTCGTCTTATTATAATACTCTGCTGATGACAAATTTGTAAAAATGTACAAGATATTCATTTTAAAATAAAAAGTAACATTACCTTGTATACAGGAATATAATTTTGCATTATACATTGCTTTATCGACTGCAAATGTTAAAATTAAAATTGTAATCATACAAATGTTGTTGAGGAAATTTGTACTAGGTGGACACCCTGTATAAATTTATATTGTGAGGTTAGAATCAATAGTTGTTAGTGTATTTGGAAATTATTATAAATTACCTATTTACTATTTACTTTAACGGATACATGTATGTCTATACATGGTAAAATGCCGTCCGTATGCAGTACAACTAGTCCCCCCGATTTGCGTGGAGGTTGTGTTTTTGGTATGAGCGGCGTAAACGGAACCCTTTCTGTGATGAAGTCAATTGCAAACCACAGATTTAGGTTCCAGACTTCAATATAATGCACAATTTTTTCAACACTGGAGAATTTAAAGCCCGCTACTACTACTAGGGGTGGGGATGGTTCAGTGGTAAGAGAGCCAAGCTTTGAATATAATAGTCCAAATGCTTTCTGGTTCGAATCACTCCAGGGTCGGAAATTTTTCTAATCCCGGGGTGATCGGTACCTGGTCCCAGTCTCAATTTGCCATTGGGGATTAAATTAATAGCACTCTTCCTGTTACGATCGCACTATACACCACACACCAAGCAGGTTAAGTACAGTTACGCACCAACACAGTAACCCGCAGAGTCAGGCCCTGTTGTACGTTTCACAAACTAGCTTAGCCTTGCCTCACACCAAAATGATGGGCCTACAAGGCCTGTGAAAGCTCCATAATAACAATAATAACTACTAATTTTATTAATTAAATGAAAGTATTTTATTATTGATTTATATACATATAAGGGTTGCTCGGGGGACGCTCGACACAGCGGACGTATCGGGTCGAGCTCAGCAAAGAAAGTTTAAAAATCGCGGCAAATAAGCTTATTAAATTTCTTTGATGGATATGTGGGGTGCATTTTCGTGTTCAATACATTTTTTTGGAAACGGGACAAAAAAGCAAGTGGTCTAGATTGAATTAGATCGGATTATATTATATAATAAGTTATATACGGTTTGAAACGTCGGGACAAATTCCGTGAAGGGTGCTACAAGTGGGTGAAATCTCGGACGGGCTACCTGCGTCGACCTAAAAATAGACGGCAACGAACTCATAATGGCTAGAAAGTACAGCCAGCACAAAAACATATTTCAAATACGTCAGCTTGGTAAAATAATTTCTCTAACTATAACATTTCTTTATTCGGGATGTTTATTTTTTGCATAATTTCATTTTATTGATTGATTTTGTTTATTTCTGATATTCTGTCAATTCTATGGTTATTGTATATAAAGAAGTATAATTTGGGCGGCTTAGCATACGAAAATGTTTCCAATATTTTCTCATTTAACTCCATAAATGTTTGAAAATGTTAGAAAGAGAAAAATAAGCTTTCTAATGATGTATCACAATGCCCATACTACTAAAAAAAGAAATTAAGATGGCGACCGCGTTCAAAAACTGCAGCTATAAAAAAAAGTTATTTTTACTCAAATATATGTAAAATAACTTGAAATTCTAATTTTCCGCTTTTCAAATTTATATCTAAAACCGTTTTAGCAAGAGAGCTGCAGTTAGGTTAGGTTTGCTATAAAAATAACAACGGGGAACGGGAGAGCCCGCAAAACGTGGCGAGAGCAAGTGCTGAGCGAGAATAAAAACAAAACAATTTTGGGGGATAAAATTAGAGTGAAAGTGCGTGAAAATCCACAAGGGGAAGGGAGAGGGGAAGACCACTGCCGTCTCTACAACGTGCGAAATCAAAAGGGGAAAGAACCGAGACCGACACAGGCTTGAGCGGCCATAGGAAATTAATATAGGTGCACTCTGTAACCTTAGAAAGGTGATAACTGTGAAAAAGACCATTGTGAAACTTTGATATCAAAGTTAGTAGGCTCAACTGTGTAAGAGCATAACGGTCTCGGGTACGTACTCAACATTCCATTGAGGCATATCTTACTAACTACCTGGTATTGCAACAGCGGTGTCTTGCGGTATGCATTGCAGACATGCTAACGTTGTGCAATGCCCCACCCGATCCCACCCTATCCCGAAAATTCCTACCTACCTTACTGGCATGGGGAGGGCCTGGCGTATCCAGGATTGACCCTCGAGTCGGCTCCATGTCAGATGATGATGATGATGATGATGATTTATATACATATAAGAACTGAGAATAAATTAGTAAATATTACAATTAAATTGTATACACTGACTTTTTGCATGTTTGGAGCATACTAAATTATTCATAAGCACCACTGCCTGACCCCTGCATTGAGTATTTATTATAGTTATGGATAGAATAATAAAAACATAAGCGAAAAGTTGAACAAACAACTTTCAGATATAGAAATTTCACCTTCATGAAACTTGATAGTCTACTCTATGCGGATGATATCCTAATAGCCAAGCCATGAAAGAAAAGAAAGAGTGGAAACATTTCTGCTGGACATCTTGATAATCACTACAAAAGTCAAGAAAGGATACAGTGTGAAAGGAAAGGGTGATAAGCAAATAATAATCGCAGAGTAGGGTTCATGGGAAAACAAAAAAGAAGTATGGAGAGGAATAGCATGCTAAAAGGCACCAACATTTTTATTGAGAACAATTTAACCTTCGAGGAAAGGAAAGTCCAAATGAAACTGCGCAGAATCATGAAATTAAAAAAGGAAAGGAAGGAAAGTTAAAATGGGGTACCAAAAAATAATTATAGATGAAGTACGGTACGACTGGGATCCTATTAAACAAGTAATAGTTAAAAACAATCCAAAAAATAGTAGAAATACGGTTGGGCGTACTAATGAAGACGACAATGGCAGCAAATACGGCTAAGACAAGGATAACAACGAAGGATAAAGAGTATAAAGACCTTAAGAACTGGACAGGAATAAACGGCCCTGGCAAGGAAAACAGAACCAAGAAATTAATAGTAGGGTTCTGGGATGTCTGAATAAAGAGGAGAAACTTAAGCAATTAGTAAAGGAGGCAAGAGAATATGATCTAGATATTGTAGCAGTACAACAAACAAACATAAAAGGTATAGTAAGCAGGAAAGTAAATGAAATACCTATGATTTAATGGGGGAGGAGATATCAATAGACTTGGAACTGGTTTCTTCATAAGAGAGTACCTAAAAAATGCAATTATGAATTATGAAGAAATTAATGATAGAATTAGTTATTTATGGTTAAGAGAAAATTATAGGAAATTAAGCATTATAAACGCATACGCACCCACAGAAGAGGCAGACAGAGAAAAAAAAATGTATTTTACGAAAATATTGAAACACTTATAGACAGTATCCCGCATTTTAATGTTAAATTGATAATTGCGACCTAAACCAAGGACTATATACAGGGTTTTTCAACGAAAAGTAGCCACCCTCAGTATCTTTCAAAACAATTTTTTGGTTGAAAATCGCCAAGACATATCAACAAAGACAGCAAAGGGGACATCTTTTTACCTAAAATCCGGACGTCTGTCATCAACCCCTTAGCCGCCACAGCCACCCCCTCCAAAATTTCAAATGGCACCATACCATGTGTGACACATAGTTGGAAAGGTTACTTCATAAGGAATTCATTTTACTATTTATTTTTTTTTATTCGCCTGAAATTGGGACATAAAAAAATTAAACACTATATTTTGTTTATTTCGGTTAAGCTGCTGAATATAGCAGTACCTAGACGCTTTTGTTTCATATTTTGTTTTTTCATCTGTAAGTCAACATTCAGTTGATTTTGAATATTATAAAAGTGGCAACATGGTTTACACCACTGCCGAAAGAATCGAGATTGTGCGTTTTTATTTCAAAAATAACGACTGTGCAAGAGCCGCAACGCCGTTCGAGAATTTTTGAACAATCGGTTTCCTGGACGATGGATT
>JABXWE010035562.1:0-11475 GCA_014611495.1 Limonius californicus
GGTGTTTATGTCTTAAGGCCGCTAATGCCTTGCATTTGCAGAGGACATGTTCAGAGGTTTCCTCTTGCTCTTGACATTTCCTACACTGGTTGTTTAGCACAATCCCTATAGTGTGGAGATGACTGTTCAGGTGTCCGTGGCCTGTAAGGAACCCGTTATTATCCGGATTTGTCTTCTGCTTAGATACAGAATATAGTCTACCGATTTAGGCGTAGGGTTCTTGATGACGGCTCTAGCCTGTCTGGGTGTGAGTCTGGAGGTCCAAGAGTGCTGAAATTGCGCGTTTGCGTGATTCCAGATCTCGTGCCTCACATATTTGGGGGCTATTCCAAAAGCTGGCTCTGGACCTAATAAAGGTTCAAAGGCCCCAGCCACAGCTAGGGCATCAGCTTCCTCATTGTCACTTATTCCACTATGGCGCGGAACCCATAGGAACTACGTGCCCCAACAAGGAAAACGTTTTTTCCGACAAAAAACATTTTATTTTCCATATAGTCTCCTGCACGCTCAACACACTTATTCCAACGATATTCCAAATTAGCAATGCCTTCATTGTAGGTCGGTGAATCCAAGTCCTCGAAATAGATATTTACAGCAGCGATTTCCTCGGAATTAGACGAAAATCCCTTACCGCCTAGCCATTGTTTCAGGTTTGGAAACAGATGATAACCGCTGCGGGACAAATCTGGGGAATAGGGCGAATGAGGCACTAATTCAAATCCCAATTAATGAATTTTAGCCGTTGCAATCGCAGACTTGTGGGCAGGTGCGTTATCTTGATGGAAAAGCACTTTCTTCTTTACCAAATGAGGCCGTTTCTCTTTGATTTTGTTGCTAAGTTGTTGCAACAAATTGGTATAATACTCGCCATTTATTGTTTTCCCCTTTTCTAAGTAGTCGACCAAGATGATTCCATGAGGATCCCAAAATACGGTTGCCATAACCTTTCCTGCTGAAAAATCCGTTTTTGGCTTCCTTGGTGGCGGAGAACCTTTGTGAGTCCGTTGTTTGGACTGTTCTTTGGTTTCGGGAGCATAATGGTGAACCCAGGTTTGATCGACGGTTATGAAACGGCGCAAAAATCCTTCAGATTGTGGCGAAAACGTGCCAAAAGGTCGCGAGAAACACTCAAACGATTCAGTTTTGCTCCGGTGTGAGCAACCGCGGCACCCAACGCGCCGCGTATTTTATCATTTCCAATTCTTCAGTTAAAATTCTGTGCGCACTGTCATTTGAGATACTCACTATGTCTGCTATCTCGCGCACTTTTACTCGACGGTCATCCAATACGATACGGTGGACTTTTTCAATCATATCCGGGGCAGTAGCAGTTTTTGGACGTCCACTACGGTGTTCATCATTTAGGCTCACACGACCACGCTTAAATTTTGCAACCCAGTTTTTAACCATTGAAAACGAAGAAGCGGATTCCACTAGTGTTGAATCCAGCTGTGCTTTGATTTCGGTTGGTGTTAAGCATTTCACATGAAGGTACTTTATCACTGCTCTCAACTCAGTTTTTTTCATTTTTTACAAAATCACACGTGACGTTCACTTTGGCGTACTGTCAAAAACAGACTAATTGACAGATCGTTCGGATTGTCATATATTTTAATCTAATAAAGGATAGTTTTACAGAATGGTAAAGAAGATTCCTCCGAATTCGTGCCACATCTGTGTTAGGCCACGTAGTTATCGAACAATCCTCGTATATGCGTGCATTATTACTTAGCTATACGTGCTAAGAGTCATTCACAGAAAAATTTTAGCGTGTTGCACATTGCTCTCCAAAATTAGAAACATTTACAGTCGTGTTCATGAAACCGAAAAGGAATTGGATTTATTTTGATTACTTGGCATATATGGCGTAGCAAAGACAGCTGGCCGAATGAAATCGTTTCGTTTCTACAATATTTTTTAAATTATAGAACAAAACCTAGTTTTAATTTCATTACCTTCTGTTGTAAATAATTAATTTATAATAGTCGAAAAATTATCATATTAAATTCGAATAGTATTAATAGTCGATTGGCCAAAGAACTGTTAGGTGGGGGCCGCTGGATGATGGTATTTTATTCGGAGAACCTTCATAAAAACCCAATAAAAATGAGAAATATTAGAGGTAATTCTTCTAATTCTTCTGCAGCTTCATCCATCGTTGGATGTAAGCCTCCCTTAGGTTGATCCATTCTCTCTGTTGTTTGTCTTCCTCATCCAGTCGCGCCTTGCCACTATCTTAACATCATCTGTCTACCTAGTCTGCGGCCTTCCTCTACTTCTTTGGTTACCTAGGGGCCTCCACTTCATGATCTTTCGTGTCCATCTATTATCCTGCATTCTTCCTATGTGCCCCGCCCAATTTCATCTTAAGGTACATAGACGTTCTATTATATCGGTTACTTTAGATCTTCTGCGTATTTCCATATTTGGTATTCGGTCTCGTAATTTGATTTGTTCATTGTTCTGCTTTCCGTCGCCTTTTATGTAACCTGGTTTATGTATAATACTTTCGTTTAGGGTCCATGTCGCTGTGTCATATGTTAGAATTGGCAACTCCTACCGGTCGAAGGTTTGTGCTTTTAAAGTGTTTGGTGTATCTGACTTATATATTTCTAGTAGTCTCCCGAACACTGACCAAGCCAGTGACAATCTTCTATCTAGATCTGCTGTCAAATTATTGTTTGATACTTCTAATTTTTGTACTAAATATATAAATGTTTGCACTTTCTCTATTATTTTGTCTTCTAGAGTAATGTCTTGTTGTTCTGCTGTTTCATTAGTGAAGTATTTTGTATTGTTAATATATATTTTCTTTCCAATCTGTTTTGATTTTTCATTCAGTTCTTCTATCATCTCTTGCAGTTCGGTTCTGTTTTCTGCTAGCAGTGATATGTCATCAGCGAATCTGAAGTGAGTCAGCTTTTCGCCATCTATTGTTATGCCTCTTTCTTCCCAATCTAGTTCTGAAAGTATCCTCCAAAGCTAATGTGAACAGTTTGGGGGAAATTGAATCACCTTGTCCGCTCGTACTACAGAGTGAGAGGGATTTACGAAATGTGAACGATGTCAATTTACTGATTTTACCAGTAATTTGTAATATCCTCTTTAAGATAAGTACACTAAAGTAATGTATAAATGGTTAAATCGAATACTGAGGCCTAACAAAATTTAGTTTTGTCTGATTGATATCATCTTTATAATTTCATTCGAGAAGGTTATGTTAAATAACCATTCACATACAACACTTTTGATTGATATTTAATTTTGGTAATTGGCAATACATTGTACTTTCATGGATGTCCCGCCATTTGCTCACCTTGTAAACTAAGCGTTTGGGGGCAAATGTTTATATGAGTGTTTTTGATTGTTTTATTGTGTTGAATCTATGATGCGATTTAATCCCCATAGTAGGAAGATTCCAAATTTTCGGCAACTGGATTTTTCATAAAAATTAAATTATAATTTGTCATTCACTCCAGCAACATATTGACCTTATTAATCTGCGGTACAATAAGGGTTAGGGTATAAAAGTAGATACAAAGCCTTCAACATATCGTAAGCGGTAAATACTACGGTAGTTGTGAGAAAATTCAGAATTCTCAAACGAAGTAGTTCAAGCAATTTCTTTCTTTTTCTTGTTATTTAACGTTAGGATAAACATCTAATTTCTTGAGTGTCCCAAATCTGAAGAGATTCTGTGTAAACAACCATCATTTTCATTTCCCAGAAGCTAAAATCTACTTGATTTACAAGGTAATTGATTTTGAGAACTCGCAGAAATCTACACTTCGAAAACTACTTTGAAATTCCATTGTTATGGGGAATTGTCCTCTAAATTAGATCAAACGGTTGACCTACATTGTGCTCTTATTGTGACAGTTTCTAAATTCTAGCAGTGGAGAACACGATCGTAAATCCATTTTATATACGGTTCGAGATTACACAGCAATTGCTGTCTGTATGTGTGATTTCTGCTGAGTGGAAGTTAATTCGATGATTGTAATCCAGGAGTTGGTTGCCAAGTCGTCCTCACTAAAGGCGTTAAGGTTCCAGTCTGAGTATTTTATTTTCAGGACGATTTGCAGTTCATATGTGCATGACAGATTAAGATGTATAATCCGTTTACATTTCACATGATTCTGAATAGTCAGTCTGCAATCAACAATTTTGTAACAGTGTATCAAAAATATAACACAAACTCACAATGAAATTAGAAGATAAAGTGAGAATTACAGTATACACTCTCAAATGTGTAAATTAGTAATTGCTATTGTTATACATTGCAAACATAATGCAAAAGTAAAATTAAACGCGGTTGGCGTTAATATCCCATCAACATCTATATATTTCTAGCAACAGTATATTGCAAGTATTATTGTGCGTCAAATTATTTGATAATAATATATTTGTATAAGCTATGGCCTAACTTGGCCCATCAGGGACGGATAAGAAAGGATAGAATAAATATTTAACTTCTCTATGTCTCGTCAGGGAATAAATGGGAACTCCTAGTACTACTTCTATATTTGTATAATCCAATTGTCTTCTCGAAAGTGTAACTATTATGGTTTTAGAATTAATGGATTACAAGTAATTTATGTCATATATATTATAAACGTTGGAAATAATTACTATCGAACTCGGATTATCATTAGAATATTCCTGAAAACTATTTTAAAATTATCATCTTCTGCGTTGACAACTTTGCCAGTTGACCAGCGGTTGGTAAAGTTAGGATGGCTATATAGTTCGGAAATCATTCAGTCCGTAAAAGTACTACATAATAACAAACAACACCCATCTAAAATTAGAGTGAGGTAAAAAGATGGACGAAATTCTTTCGCGAACTAGTAAACCTAGACGCTAACTGTATAAGAGACATAGAAGAAGGCAATTTACATTTTCAACAAGTACAATTAGAAATAGAATCATCAGAGAACAAATATTAAACGCAATCTTAAAACAAGAAACTAACAAAGCACCCGAGGGAAGACGAGGTTACCGCAGAGTGATAATAAAGAACTTAATAACGACTCTCCACAAACTTACAGCAGAAATTCGGAAGGAAGAGAAAATGGCCATAGAATGGTAATAGTAGTTATATACCCTACATGAAAAAATAAAAGAAAAAACTGCAATGTGAAAACAACAGAGAAATATCCCTCTTTGTTTTAATAGCCCGTACTTAAACGTCACTAATCGCTAAGAAACTAAGGCATACATTGAACAAATTCTAGGAGAACATCAAAGCATCCAGATATAGGGAGATCCCGAAAACGATGGCTTGACGAAGTAGAAAATGATCTAAGAATACTACGAACAAGAAGATGACGAAGAAGAGCAATGAACAGAACCAGATGGAAGAAAATAATTTTCTTATAAACTTGACAGGGTAAGGAATGAACACATAAGAGAAGAATGCCAAACCCAGAAAATTGGTTTACAAGACGGCGACAAGAATGGAACAGCCATGTGTCCAGAATGCATGATGATCGCCTTGTGAAGAAAGCCAGGGACACGTCACGAAGAGGGAGACGAAGCATAGGCAGACCGCGTAAAAGATGGAGTAACTCCTAGAGCGGTAACAACAGGCCTTTGGCCTAACAACAAGTAGAAGAAGAAGATACAAAAATTTTGAAGAAAATCAGAAATGGCATCTGTAGAAACTGCTTTCAGATCGGCGGTTACATTTTTTTTAACCACGTCATGATCTTGCGTTTGCAATATGTGAACGTTTATGTTGGTAGTCCTAATTGTAGTAATATGGGTTACTTTGGTTGGTATCCCCGATTATAAGGGAAATTTATCACTGGATTTAAGTTGGTATTCCTGATTAGAGTACAATTTTATCAGTAAAGTTAGGTTAGTATCTCAGATTATAAAGGAATTTGTCACAAGATTTAGATAGGTATCCTTGACCATAGGGATTGTGTCACCAGATTTATGTCATTAGTCACTCGATTTTTGTTGATATCCCTGACTATAAGAGAATTTTGTCACTATATTTAGGTTGGTATCTCTGACTATAGGACAATTTTATTACTTGTGTTAAGTTGGCATCTAAGAAATAAATGACTGGGTCTCCATATTAATAGAATGGACGAGAGTAGAGTTGTACGAATTGCAAGAGACAACCAACCCAGGGGCAGAAGAAACATAGGGCGGCCCAGAAAGAGATGGAGCGACACAATCCGATAAATACTATGGCAAAAGAACAGGGTGATAGCCTACAATGGAAGAAAGAAGAAGAAGAAGAAGTTGGTATCTCTGATTCTATGGGAATTTTGTCACTCGAATTCGTTGGTATCCCTGATTTTAGAAGGAATTTTGTAACTAGGAGAAATATAAGGAATATTTTTTAAACAAGGTCCGTTTTTTAATTAGAAGAAAAATACTGTAAATATCATTAAAATATATTATTTTCCATATTCTACATACTTTTATCTACTTTTCTACATAATTTCCATTTTTGTTCAAACATTTCATACCGCTCAACAAGTTTTTGAATTTTGACGTCAAAGAAATCTGCCGTGTGTAAAGAAGCCCAATCCATGACTGCAGTTTTCACTTCTTCATCGTCGTTGGACCGTTGACCACCAAGGAACTCCTTTAAGTACCGAAACAAGTAAAAATCACTAGGTGCAAGGTGTTGACTGCAAGGTGAATGATCCAGTTATTCCCATCCAAAAGACCTGATTACACCTAGTGCTTGTGCAGAAACATATGGCCTTGCATTGTTATGGAGCAATATCACACCGGAGAACAGTGCGTGGCCTCGCCGCTTGTTTTGTTTTGTATGAGTTTTCTCAAGGTCACACAATACCCATCAGAATTGATTGTTCTGCCTCTCGGCATAAAATCCACTAACAAAATTCCTTTCCTGTTCCAAAAGACATTTGCCATGATCTTTCGTGCTGAAATTGTCTGTTTGGCTTTCACTCTGGTTGGCGACGATGTGTGCCGCCATTGCATTGGCCGTTGCTTGGACTCAGGAGTCATGTGAGACACCCAAGTCTCATCTCCTGTAACGATATGGTCCAACAATTCATCACCTTCCTGATTGTATTGAGTCAAAAACGATAAAGCACAGCCCAATCTTTTTGTTTTGTGATCGTTATTTAAAAAATACCCCTCGTGTATATATATATATATATATATATAAAATAATCGACACGTTTAACAACTTATAATATATAGGAAATTAATCTTGGAACAACAATCATTCGTATTTCATCATTTAAAATATTCTGTCAACCTCATAACATTTACGAATTCATTCGCGTGTTGTTTTTCCGATCTATAAAGAAAAAAAATTTAAACTTAAAATGCGTTCTACAGGGCGAGTCAAGAGGAAGTGGCAATATTTTGGAAGGCGATAGTATGGGCCAGTGCAAGAAAAATCATAGTTACTATTTTCAATCGTTTTTGTGATACAAGTTTGTTTGAAATTTGTGGAAGAACAACACCAAATGCATGTTGCCAACAAATCTTTGAAAATCGCATCCGGAAGCTCAATACACTTTACAACTTGTTTCCCAAGATTATGTGTTATTTTTCTTAGTACAGCGCCGTTCGCTTATACGAGTAGCAACATCAAAACTGCGATCAATCAATTCTACTATTGAATACGACTTTGTTCGGCAAACTCCACCACGGCCGATCCATCTCTCAGGGAAAACGTTTAGGTATTGAGTCACAGTGGCGGACCTTCTTCATGCTGATAATGCATTCTCTGCTGGCTCACCAATGCAATAGTATAATTTTTACTGTTGGCTAATTAGATCGAAAGAGGAAATGAAAACAGAGTTATGCTCGCTACATTCAAACAGTTGTATCTTGAAAATAACTGAAAATAATAACTTTGTTTATACGTATAACCTTATTTTCCTACATTGATCCATAATATCATCTCCCACTTCTTTCTGATTCACCCCGTATATATTATTTTGTGTAGTCTGCGATACTATGTAAATGCTACAGTTATGTGGGATTCATTTGCTATTTTATATCTTTTAGAAAGTTAAACTTTCAGTCATTTTTCGTTTGCTGTTGTGCAAAACAATGTAAGGACTATCCTCAGGGATGTTTCATTTCTTTTCTAAACCCTTTATATAACATGAAATATTGTTTAAGAAGATTATGTAAGTTTTCACCCACTATCAAATAAAAATTTCTGCAACTTTCATTCTCTGCACTGCATTCAGGAAGATTTCGCTACAATCGCCCACCATAGGCATTTCATCTTTTGGTTTTCAACACCTACAGAGAAAAATCTGTTTTTGATATTTTTTACATCCTGCGCAGGAAACTTAGTTAAAAGTATGTTCATGTTATCAACTAATTTTCATCTTTTACAGATTATAAATTTCGGTCATTGTCATTTTTCGTACCCTATCCAGAAAAATTATTTAAAGTAACCCGTAATCCGTTATGTTTTATCTTGAACAAATTAAAATGTATGTGATTGTCATTTTGCGTACCCTATTCTGGAAAATTATGTGAAGGGCATTTTCGCGGGCATTTCATAGGTGTAATTATGATTTTTCACATTCTATTGAGAAAATGTTGTTAAATCGACCCGCATGTCCATCCCTTACATATCACGCTTTAGATTGTTAACATTCAAAATGCAATTTTTGATTCTGTTTTAGTAAGTTATGTTATAACCAACCTTACAGGCGTTTTAGCTCTCACTTTATATGTTATAGAAATTAGAAATTTCTGCGATTGTCATTTTGCGCATCCTATTCAGGAATATTGGGCTAAAGTCCACCTTCTTGGACATCGGTTACTTTTTTTTTTAGAAAATTTTGTAATTGCCTAAGTTATGTTATAACCACCCTCATAGGCATATGATCACTTACCTTGGATCTATTATAAGGGTAAGCGAGGTAAATTTCATGTAAGTGAAATTTTTCGCATTGCATCGGGGAAAATTATATTAAAATCACCCTCGCCTCTTACTTTCTTCAGAAAGCATATTTCTGAACTACATTCAGGAAAAATATGTCAAAATGTCGTAGTTTTCATGTTCTATTTGATATGTTTAGAATACTATTCTAGAAAATTATATTCAAAACACGCTCCATGGCATTATATTCTTTAAAATAAACTTTTTCTGCCTATAAAGTAATTAAATATTATTTTGCTCCCCTTAATCAGCTACGTAATGTTGATACGAGCCTCATAAACACTCAAGTCCTTATAGCACTCGTTCAGCCCTTTACAAAGTAAAAATGCATACCGAAGCAGGTAGAAAACATCTACATACTCACACAGTTAAAATATAATTTTTTGAATGGTTTTACCCAACACAGCGTAGGTCGTAGCTCACTGGTTTATATAGTTTATTTTTAATCCAGAAATTAAACTACAAATCCTAATTAAGCAACCTTGTTGTTAATTATGTCTTACGTGTTGTACGAACCTAGTAGTAAATTACTAGAAGGGCTGTTCAATTAGTTAATTGCTAGGAACTGCAATGGACGGGGAACAAGATTTAATTTTAGTGCTAACTTTATTTAATTATGTAAATTATTAAAAAGGAAACGTATTAAGTTCTTAAAAGCATGCACAAAAATTAAATTAGGATGAATGGTGTAAAAGCTTTTCATTTGCATTGCTTTATAACGTAATCTCTTTTAAAGTTTTAATATCATTTCAATTGGCCCATGAGAAGCTTCTTGTAAAATCTATAAGGT
Source organism: Limonius californicus (assembly GCA_014611495.1). Lineage (NCBI taxonomy): Eukaryota > Metazoa > Arthropoda > Insecta > Coleoptera > Elateridae > Limonius > Limonius californicus. Next base: position 9,702 of record JABXWE010035562.1, read on the forward strand.
TTCTGTGCTTTATTTTGATTGCATTGGAAAATTTTCCAGGGAATCGTGAAAACCGCTTCAATATGTTTGCAAAAAAAGAAATAGAGAAGAATGGAATATTCCTGCTGCTGTTTTCGTAGTCTGCGTAAACAGTGAATTTCGTATTGTAACGTCGCTTCTAATATTATACAAGAAAAAGCATTTTAGAGAAATTGCGTTTTTGCGACTCTAAAAGCACGCTTATTTATTTTCTTATTCTGAAACAAATTTCTGAAATTCTTGTAACGTTTTTTGTGTTTCTGGGAAGGTTGCGGTTCTATAAATTCTATACTTTCTTACGAACTTATTTTCAAATACGTTAAAATCAAGTTGCGAGCGTCTTGAAGACTATTCTGCTTGCAATCGATTGTGACTTTCATGTCTTGTATACTTTTTGTAATTGTGTGTCAAAGGGTCTGTAGGGAGGGTATTTCTACTGGCCAATAAATGTTAACGATATTACAAAACCCATGTCAGTTTACTGTGTTTTTCTTGGTAATCTTCTTCTTCTATTATGTATAGGCTAATGGTCGGATAATTACCTACAATAGAGTAGGTTCTATGAGCCCTCATTGCATGTATGCCGGGCAGGAGGTTAACCTGACTCGAGAAAGAGAAAAGAAAAGTTCCACTAGATCGTTTAAAATTGTTATAGACGTTCGTATGACAACCGCGACACCCCTTGGTAATCATTAACGAAATATTAGCTGTTTCAAAAATAGCGTATGAAAGATGCGATAGGTTTAACGTAAGGAGCAGGAACGGTTTGCTGATTATTTAATATAAAACTTTGTTTAACGGTTAAGCAAATTAAGTTAAAAAATTATAGGAAAAGTTATTAAGGATAAATTAGGAGCCAAATATTTTAATATTTACAAAAATCATGAAATCTTTGCAGTTCTGTTGTATTTCTTATTTCAATCCTCAATCACTTTGAAAAGGTTTTAAATTTTTTAATAATAGAAGGCGTGTTATTGGATTTTCTAGAGGAAACTCGACTACAACTGTCTATGTTAGTGGAATAAAAAAAGACCCGGAAGAAATTAAGCTAATACTACAGAAACTAAAAAAGCCTATTAATCCATTAAAAATAATAAATCAGAAGGAAATACTGTTCCGCATCTTACACGGAACGTACGAAAGAGGGATAAATGGAGAACTATCGAAGATATAGACAGATGCCTACATCACATCTATCGTCTAAAAAGGGCGACCGCAGGGAACGTGATAATTACAGAGGAATATGTATCATAGCAGCAATGGGTAGACTCTACGGAAGAATAGTGGAACAAAAATTAGGAAAAAATAAAAAAAAAAAGAAAAATCGGAGAGAAGACCAGGCAGGTTTTACAGCGAGAATATTACTGACGAGAATAGACGGCAAAAATGTAGCGGTATATATATGGGGCCTATATACGAGGTCGGACAAATATATAACGGAATTGATCAAATACAAAGCATGTGAGGTAGCCATAGGTGAAAATACCTCTAGCGTCCTTCGAAGTAATCTCCCTCGACTTCTACGCACCGTTGACATCGACGATACAAGTCGTGGAAAGCCTGCTTAAACTTGTCGCGAGGAAGTGCGTTTAGTTCGGCGGTAACATTCGGTCGAATGTCTTCCACGTCGTCAAAACGCCTTCCCTTGAGGGTCAATTTCAGCTGAGGAAGCAGGATGAAGTCCGCTGGAGACAGAGCCGGCGAATAGGGAGGATGTTCTAAGACTGGGACATTTCTTGTCGCCAAAATCGTCTTC
>JABXWE010035575.1:0-10642 GCA_014611495.1 Limonius californicus
TAATTAGTCGTTGTAAAAATATATTTAAATTTTTTTATAATATTGGCGCATAAGTTTTTTTCACTGTCCCAATTTAAAATCATTTAAATATATAAAATATTCTAGAAAGTAGAAAATGTAAATGTATGAGTATTAATTATTAAATCATAATCAATCAAATATAAGAAAGATTAGGAGAAATGTATACAATTTATGAAATATAATGTTACAAATAGTCAAATAGTTAAATTTCAATAATAAACTAGCTTTGTTTTGAAATTTAAGTGTTAGCTCCTGATTCCTTAAAAGTGAATTGTCTGAGAGATATTGTTTTAAAAACTATAATTTGTTAGTATTTCTGCTGTATAGGCATAGCTTTTATTAATAATGGAAGTTAGAAAAAAGCATAAAAACGAGCTATTTCTTTATTAAAACAGTATTACAAAACATTAACAAACATATTTTTGTAGCAACAAAAAAGTGTTACTTGCCGCATAATCCAGTTGCGCAAATATTTAAAACCTACTCGATATTCAAACCTTGTGCCAAATAATCCACTGCGTTTTTTACCAAAATTAAAAATCACTGATCCTGTTTGGGAATTGATTTTAAATGGAAGGATTATTGCCTGTAATAGAACCCGAGAGCCCAACTTTGCATTCAGCTTTTTAATCTGGCTGCATTTAGTTAATCAGCAATGTAAATCTGCAAAACCGATATTGAAATACTCGTAATTTATTAGGGACTGGAAATTTTCATTCCATTGTCCTTTTTCGCGTATTCTCTCGAAAAGCGTTCTGGCAGCCTGCGAACGTTCTAAATTGATTATTAAAAAGTTAATATCGGTTTTACAAAACATCAATTTTAAATTTTAACTGATTAATTATGATTCAATAATAATGTGTTAACTTTTGGCAACCCATTTGAGAACGGCAAAGTATGTGAATAAGTATATCGTTATCTCAAAAAATACATTAAGGGCTATAAAATGATATGATAATAAATTGATGGTTTTACAACCAATCAGTCATAGATAAAATTTTTATCCGTTTTATATCATTGTAAATAACATCACAACGAAGGTGTGCTGAAAATAGGGTGACAGAAGAATTTAAACTATTACTTTTCCAACACTTATATTCGACAGGTAGATAACATTATTCAAATATTTTTTAGCTGAAAGTAAATCAACTTCTACTACTTTAGCATTGTAAAGTTAATTTTAACAATATGTTTCGTTTCACTTTCAACCCTTTGTTATTTTAAAATATTTTTAAATTCAATTTAAAAAGGTTGGGGTTGGCTGTAGTAGAGGGTTTTCTCTTCACAACATAAGGATTAATCGATTATTTATACTGATATCTAAATTTTCCCCTACGAACGTACTATTTCAAATTACTAATGCATTATTTTTAAAATGTTCAGTACAAATTTAGTTTTAATAAACGTTCTATCCCAAGGCCTAATTCCTACTGAACCCACTATTCGGAGTTTTTGTAAAAGATTGTAATAAATAATACATTTAAATAGTGGACCTTGAGAAAAATATTTTGACTACTGAATTCGTGAAAAGAGAAGTTTCATAAAATATAGAAAACCCCAATACTTAACCTTCTTCTCCCCCTGGGAGAACTTTGTTGACTCTAAAAATCACATCCGAATAACCATGATCGAAAAAATATTTTAAAACAGCCGCTCGCTGTATTTACTTTATGAAGAGCGCAAATAAAAATATTTATGCAAATGGAAACGTGTCTATCCACGAAGGGATTACGCACTCCAAATTATGTTTTTTAAAAATCGAACAGAGTAGAATTCGACACGTGGCTACGCATTCATATAAATACAACGTGGGCGCTCTGTTTAAACAGGGTTTTGAAGAAATATTGGAGGAATTAATATGTGCTAAAATTGGAATTCAAACTTTAACGTTCGCGCTGCTTTAACTGAATGCTAATTTTTAGATTATCAAATTAGTATGTAAAATGTTTACAAATTTATGTACGAGGCCAACTCTAAAAAGATTAGATAAGAAATATGTAATTGCAACACTGAAAATGGTGTTTTGGGAGTGATGAAGTAGAAAGATGGGAAATGAATAAAAAAACGAGTCTTAAAAATTTGAATAAGAAAATGTCATTGTATATAGTCTAGAGAGTATCCAGGCTGAAAGCAACGTCACTTGAAATTTATACTAAATAGGTATTACTATTCCTGTTAGAGGTACCAATGATATAAGGGTTTATAAGAATTGCCAAGACTCAAAATAATATTTTATGTACAAGATAGCTTTAAAGGAATCATTTTTTAATAACAAAATTTGGAGTCCAGCGTCGTAATTTAGATGCAGGAATACACAGTGTGCTTCTAAACAAGTGTGAAAAATTTCAGGAATAACTCCTTGGGCTATTCTGGGAAAAAAGTTCTGGTGAACATTTAACAATTTAAAATTTTCTACGGTATTTTTTATACCATTATTAGTTTCTTAATTTTGAGGGGCTGTGGCATTTTAAAAAACATGCAGGATGAGGTCAAGGACAGTGGCAGCTCAGCAAAGTTTCAAAATATTCCTATTTTGAAATACTGTTGTTATACCAGGTAACATGAATAGTTACAAAAATGCTGAGATATGCAATATGCATTTTGTATAAATATGGTCTTGCAAATGCTAAAAGTTAAGACAATAGAGCTAGAGGAAGCAGTTCTTGACCAAATGGAAGAATAGCGGATACCAGTATACAAAGTAGGTTGTTCGTACACTAAACGTGAGTCACCGAACGGTATGGTGAATTTTCAAGAAAACCACAACGGTATCTCTATCACATTCAACGCATACAAGCACTATTCTCAGGTGGCTGTCCGCGAAGAGTCGTTTTGTGTAAATGGTTGGTACGAATGATTGCAGAAAATCCTCCATTTTTTACAGAAGCTTTTATACTGACGAAGATAACTTTTCCATGATAGCCGTTACTAATTTTCAAACTAATCATCTATCGTCTAAAACAACCCACAAGCAATAATAGAAGCTCGTTATAAACACCAATTCTCATTAAACATGTGGGTTGGAATCATGGGTGACTACTTAATCTGACAGCACGTTCTACCGAAGAGACGAAGAGGACCTGCCAATACCGCTGGAAGATGTGCCAATCCAGATCAGAGATCAAATGTGGTTAATGCATGAAGGTGCTCTGGCACATTTTAGCCCATAGACATTTGGGTGCTGTTTATCCAAATCGTTGGTTAGGTCGAGCAAGACCGCATCCTCGACCCCCAGACTTGAACCCCTTGAAGTTTTTTCTCTGAGTTTGCCTTAAATTCTTGGTATACCACACCGATTAAAAATATTGAAAATTTTAGGTATCGCACCTTGTGAAACAAACCGGAATACACTTGGAATTTTTGAACATGGACAGTCATGAATTACGGTCCGGTATGGTCATTTCCAACAATTATTGTAATTTAGTTATGTTATTTTTACGAATAAATTTTTCAAAATATAAATTTTTAAATAATTTTAAGTCTCTGTAACTCCGTAACATTTCCGGACATATGTTCACAGAATTTTTTTTAATAAGCCAGAGGAATATCAAGGTAAAATTTTTCAAGTTTAATTAGGAATACCCTGTTGATTTCACATTTTCTCAAATATTAGACATCTTGTATATTATATAATAAAAGTAATTAACTGATCTCAATGAACATTATTCATATAGGTAATTCCTTAGCGACTTTAGAAAACTGACATATTTTTAAGTATGAATATGGCTTTGTAAAGTGTCATTCATAATTTGAAGATTGAGGTTAAAATCTATCAGCAACATACTGTTACTAGCTTTATTCGCGTAAATTTACTGAAACATCACCAACAGTAAACCTCAAAAAATAGTATATTTTTCACCAGTTCTAATGTTAACATGCAATATTATAAACAAATCATTTACAAAACAGACATTCTATCTCTTATCATAGTTCAGAGCATGTTCGTCGCATACACTCAATAGGAGTATCACATGTAAGATGGATGACCTACATTACTTCACCATTATTTGGGCGTTTTGGTTCTGGAAAAAAATAGTTCTACTCATACGGTCTGTATGCATGCGTGTAACAGAAAATGCTAGAGCCATCTTGATAAAATTTCACATGTGAAGATACAACCAAAATTCAACCGATCAAATGGTTTCGACGCGATCCGAAACTGGAAACTGAAATTCAACATATTTTTTCAGAAAAGCGATCAAGTTGTAACTCTGGTAACACACAGTCGTAATGAATATCAAGTTTTTGAAAGGCTCTTACTTAATAGAATTCTAAGACGTTGGTTTACATTGTTGATATTAAGAGGAGTATGGCGAACATGCAAAGTCTGTGAGTAAATAGAAGGAAGCACAGACTACAAAACTTTCTTTTATTCATTGCCGCAGCACGTCTCTTACGTCTTCAACATTCATTTCATAATACATGAATTGTTATGCTCTCAAGCCTTTTACTACAAAATCGTTAATTGTTTCTTGCTTTACTTCATTGAAATTAATATTAGTTAATAATTCAAAATAGTATTTACAATTTCAACAAATACATATAATCAATGAGTAAATTGAGCTCATAAACTCCCTGCTCGTTCGAAATCAAGATCCACTGTGCTGACAACTGCAAATGGTTAGATTGCTTTCGAAAATGACATGCATATGTCGAAAAATTAAAAAAAATTATTGATATTATTCTAAACAATTCATTCTTGAAATTGCCTGTTTAGAAATCTAAACAGGCAATTTTGTACTGATTCTAAAAAAATATATATAGTTTGAAATTTTAAATAAGCAAATTTTATATCAATAATGAAGGAGAATACGAAAAATGTAAGACACGATGACTGCGAGGTATTAGGATTTTCTGAAAATAGTCTAACCTATAGTGAATTCCAGGTTGAGAGTACAGTACGGACAAGATACGGGAATGCTTACCTTGTGGGACTTGGTTATGCCATGTTGCCATTTCTAGAAAGTGAGTGACAGAATAACTAAAGAGTCTAAGTTAACTAAAATATGCAGGTAAGACCGCCATGAGCAAAGTATTAGCAGATAAGCTGTGTGCAATACATGCGAAGAATTTTTTTGACGGCTGCACGTTTAGTTGAAAAGATCTTTCTGAAGAAATATGGCAATATTGTATTCCATAAGAGCCCGCACTGTACTCTCAACTTGCAATACACTATAGAATTTTCACTCGTGACGCTTAATACCAATATGTTAGTCATATCTATCGACGCACTGCATTAATCCGGATTTGTGTATTCCAGTTAACGATAAAGTTTAACTCATCGCTTGAATGTTCTTAATATACGCAAAATCTGGAATCCACGCTCTGGTTGCTACGGAAGAATTTATCTTTTTATAAAATAAACAATGATAAACTTTAACGAAGTTGTTTATTGCTACTATTTTCCAAGAAAATGATATTTTCAAATATGATCAGAGAATCTGCTAGGGTAACTACTGTTACGAATTTACCATCGCTTTGCGTTTTTTTTTAAAGAAAATTAACCTATCCAAGAAATTATGAACAGGATAAGTTTTCTAAGTTAACAAGTTACCGATTTTATTAATTTTTAAAAATACTATGTGGCAGTTGGCACTGTGGTTTTTCGACTTTCAAAAGAGTGTGGTCACATACCAGATAGTACAGTGAAAAAATTAAAGTAATTATAAAATTTCGCATATTTCAATTAACATTTCTTTGTTAGAACTCTTAGCTCATTTAAACTGCTAATGAATGTGGACGTCCTTTATGTGTATCAGACGTAAAGTATTCACATTCTAGTATTTACTTTTTATTCTAGACAGTGAAAGGCTGCATCGAACTAGCCCAATGACTGAAAATCTTAAAATCAGAAAGAGAGAGTTATTCTACAAACAGAATTGTTTGTTCAAATTGCAGCTTACTTTTTGTAACTGTAAATAAAATAATGTCTATCCTACTACTCTAGTAAAAACAAGCAAATACATGCAAAATTCGGCAATTTCCCGCTCGATATACAAATCAATGATACTTGATTCATTGCTTTCCAGAAGATATATACGAGGTGTGTAAATTAAGTAAAGAGAATGATTTTTTCAATTTTTTTTTTTATAATAAAATTACAGTTCAACATTGTCTCCTTCAAAGCAACTGCCTTGGCACTGCACAGCGGTGGAGACGGTTCTTCCACTCCTCATAGCAGTGCACGAACTCGGATACTGGAATAGCCTTAAGCTGGCCGGTTACAGCCGTTTGAATGTTTTCCAGTGTCCCAAAATGACGTCCCTTGAGGTAATTTTTCAGTCTCGGGGAGAGGAAAAAGTCACAAGGACTCAAGCCAGGCGAATAAGGAGGCTGAGGAGCCAGAGCCAGTTGCTCTTGATGTTTGATCTCACACTCGTGGCCCTTTTTCGAAGTCTTTCAAGAACCTCTCTATAAAAGTGTTGATTAACCATTTGGCCTTGAGGCACAAACTCTTTGTGAACGATTCCCTGGCTATCAAAAAGGCAAATCAGCATGCATTTGATCTACAACTTGCTCATTCTTGCTCCTTTTGGCCTTGGAGAGGTTGAAATGTGCCATTCCATACTTTGGCGTTTGGTTTCTGGGTCATACTCAAACACTCATCACCAGTAATGACACGTTCCAGACAATGGGGAACAGTTTCAATCGATTCCAAAAAATCAAGGCATTTTTCCCTCCTGATGTCCTTTTGGTCCTGCGAAAGGTTTCTCGAAACCATTTTTGCGCAGATTTTTCTCATCCCCAATTCATTGATCAAAATCTAATTAACGGTGGTGTGAGCCAAATTTAAATTTTCCCCGATCATTCTGACTGTCAACCGACGATCTGAACAAGATCCCGGACTCTGTGGACATTTTCATCGGTTTTTGAAAATGAAGGCCTTCCGCTGCGAGGTTCATCTTTAATCGATTCTTTTCCTTCTGAAAATGACTTAAACCACCGAAAAACCTAGGCCCTTGACAAAACACTGTCTCCGTAGGCCTGTTGAAGTTTTACAAAAATGTCCGTTGCACTGTGCCCAAGTCTGAAGCAAAACCTGATAGCACACCGTTGCTCGAAATTGATGTCACTCATTTTCAGAACGCACTGAAAAAAAACTATTTCACGAAAAAAGTCGCTATGGCCAACCAAATGGCTCTAGCGATTTCAAACTCGTACTGAAGGCGTATCACATGTTCACCCGCCGCCGCTTCCATTCGCGCGACCCTGTTAAATTAAAAATCATTGAGAATGAAATTACATTTAGAGAAAGGCATTTTACTGTAAGCAAGTGCGATTACCATTGGGCAAAGTTCACTTGCGGAAGATTTGAGTTGGAGAGAGAGACCAGGGAAAGTTGTGTTTAAATAAAGCCGAAAAAAAATATAAATTTGCTTGTTTTAAGTGAGAGAAGGTAATGAAGAATTAACACATGTAGAACGTTATGAAATCATTTTATTTTCTTGTACACACAGTGATAACCGTGAATCAAATACACATATCACCTGTTTCGCTTTTGCTTGTCTTTTCCATCTTGTTTATATATGCTCTCCTTCTGCCAAATTTTTTCAAACGTTTCTCATTCGCTTCAATTGCTATATCAACAATATCACTACACATGAAGAAGTCCACCGCTACCATATTTGCTTTTTCGTCCCACATTTCATTCCGAAACCAGCTATTTAATAGTGGGTTGAAAGTGTCTGCAAGACTCCTGAAACTTCTGTATTTAAGGAAAGTCCATATAGTTGGTGTTTGTTCTGCCATAACGACATAAGGTGTCTCTGGAAGACTGTTTATAACTTCTCTTAAGTACGTATACATTCCGTCGACGGTTGACATGTCACCCCACTTACGAGAAATTGGTGCCCATAGCCATGAATGTTCTGAAATATTAAGATATGTTCCTTAATCAATTACAAGGATAGTTCTACAATTCTTGTCTGATATAATATAAAACCCTAGTTTTAATTGTTTAATACACGTGTTATCTATTGTATTGGAATTATTAAGTTATGCCACAGCTACAATTTATATTAAGTTAAGTTTTTATTCTCGCGCTCTACTAGTATTGGAAAATTAGAGAAAAATTTCCACCGTACCTCTACAAAAAAGTTATGGGCTTTCATATTTACGTCTTCAATTGCCAAACACGTTTATCATCACTAGTAGTCTGATATATTTGTGGTTATTTACAAATTCAACATATTTGTTGCACCCGTGGAGTGTGAAAATTCAAGAGGAGCATTTAGAACAACGGGACGTTATTAAATTTCTTTCGGTGGAGATAATTGCTCCAAAAGAATTAAAGAGTGAGCCTAAAATATCTATAGCACAAACGCAATCTTTTAGATATGGATGAATGAGTGTTGCGAAATAAATCTATGGTTTTCTCGGCAACACCAACACACGTTAACACGGATGAAAATTTTGCACGTTTAGGGGAAATGATTTTGGCTAATGGCTCAGTTAAAGTAGTAGAAACAGCCGCAGATATTGCTATTTTTAGTCATAAAATTGAACGGATTCTTCATCGCCGTCTTCATCTGTTAAAAGTGTCTGCAAAGTAGGTATCAGACGCCATCTGATTTGATTACAGAAAAACGAGTGGAATGTTGGACTGAAAATTTTGCTCTCCCGCACACTAATAAGAATAATTTTTTATCGCGTAAGAACCGTCTATGTAATGTGGACTCTTTACAGAAATACGGAAACCATACAAGCATCTATTCGAACAAAACATAAAGAATTTTCGACATCAGCAAACAATATAATTGTATGTATTTTTAGGATGCCGAAAGAATTGTTTTAATAGATTACTTACAGCTATCACCCACAAATGCTAGTATTGATAGGGAAACGTTGCTGTAAGTTAACTACCGGCGTTTACTAATGCATGACAACACCTCCTCCATCCAAGTTCGAAGTAGCAGCTGCCAATATTCTTAAATGTAGTTTTTCTAACGTTACCCACACTGTAACCTTGTCCTAATTTTTAGCGATTTATTTTTTTTAATCTATAGCGACAATTAAGAGGTAAAAGATTTTTGAACAGTTCTAAAGTTAAGTAGCAGGAAATGATTTGATTTCCAAAGGAAAATCTATTTATAAGTGTTAATAGAAATTGCGTTACGTAGCGCAGAATTTTGACAAGAACAATTGCGTTAAAACCAGTTTTGACAACCACAAACCCATTAAAATTTAATATTGCCCTAACAAATTTGTTTTGTAATGTAGACCCAGAAGACCAAAATACAAATTGTGATTTATATTCTACGCTTTTCTAAAAGGAAAATAATATTGAAAAATTTTAATATTATTTTTCATACCTACATACATTTTTTCATAATTGTAACTAAGAATCAATCTTTTTCCAGTTTTCCACACTTGCTCTAGCGTTGGTTCGTCCTCTTTAGAATCATATGGTGGCAAAATGTAATCCCTAAATAAGTTATGAAGTACATCCAACAAATCCAGATGGATTCTCTCCGTAAAGTGTGAACTAGGAAATCTATGAAAATTTAGTACAACAATTTCCGTGCTAGTTTTCTTTAAGAATGAAAGCACGTGGTTTAGTTCCGGCAGCAAAGGCGTGACGAACACGAAATCATGGTTTATCCAGAAACTGAAACAGTTAATATAGTATGATCAATCAAATTTTTGATAAATGTTAGCTGTGTAAAACTAAACAACTGTGTTTAAGATCTGTAGTCTTTATACCATTTACTACAATAATTACCTAATAGTTACCTAAAAGTATAGTCGTCCTGTGACTCTTATTTTATACTATAAAAGACATAATAGTTAGCTCTAGATACAGAATTTAACCTCCGCAGGGATCACGATCTACGTATAATTTTCGTAAAGTCTTTCGTAACTAGTAATAGTAAGAATGGCTTTAATAAACCTGAGCAGATTATATGCAAGTTCTTTCGAGATGATTAACAGATAGAGCTGGACAGGATACCTCATGGAATTCACTTTAGAATGTTGACTGGTTTATTTAAGAAAAATAGGTTAATCTAAATAATTGCGCGCAACGTTAACTGAGTACAGGGTGAGTCTGCTAATACGAATTAGCATGATATTTCACTTATTTGAAATATTAGGAAAAGTAATACTTGGACAAATTGTTAAAGATAGTGCCCTCTACGTATAGGCCCACTGAAAATTATTTTTTTGCTGTTCCGACAAGGTTAAACAATTTTTAAAAAATTTTTATGTGGTGTGCATTACTAAGGAGGTTGTTCTCTGTAATCCCCAATTTCTAAAAAATCTTTTTTTTTTTCATCAGTTCTCCTAAAATATATGAAACATGTTTTGAATATTATTCGGCAGTTCCGCTTGTTTACGTAAAATGTAAAATAAAACAAAAATACATTTAGCTGGAAATCACGTAACGGGAAACGAAATTGCACGGATTCCCAGATACTTTTAAATGCGGCATTTTGCAAATGGTCTCGTGTTAGATTGTAATTTAGTTATAATCCATTATACAGTGTGGAACAGCCAAATGGGATAAATTCGGTATCTCAATTATTGTACATATTAAAAAAAACCCCGAGACACGTCAGTTTTAGATTATGAAATGACATCGTGCAACGTTAAAATGTCATCCCCAAATTCAACCCCCTCCGAG
>JABXWE010035584.1:0-12194 GCA_014611495.1 Limonius californicus
AAAATTCAACCCCATGCTCTTCAGAGCTTGACATGCGAATTTAAAGTAGGCAAACTTCAAAGCTATGATGTGTCAAAAAGAATAAATATGACAACATAACTATTTGAACATTCCCATAAAAACGATGTACGCCTGCGCGGTTCAAAAGTTTTAGTAAACATCCTAGATATTACTTAGTCTCTGCCATAACTATTCAGTATCAATTTGGGTTAATATAGCCAGCAAAAAAAAACGAATACACGTCATTAGAGTAGCTGTAACAGGGAGGTTCAACGTTAGAATTAATATCAATTTTCGGGGTTTTACAAATCACTATTAAAGTCAAGAATTCTATAATAGAATGACCTTACGTACTTGTTAATATAGCGTCCAATATTTACTCACATTTGTTATTGTTTAGTATATTTACGAGTCAAGTGTTTCCCAAATTAAACAAAATCATGCAGGGGTGATAATTCCATCAATCGCCCCTCAACAGTTAAGATAGTTCATATTTAATATGAAGAGAATTTTCCAATTTTGTTATAGTTTTCATACTATACTTAGAAATTTCTTTTATAGAATGTTTAATAGCAACTGCTAAAACATGTGTTTTTTATATAAATAAGCGACCGATTCCGAACCCTGTTTTAATTAGTAATAATAACAAATATATTTCTGGCACACACAAAAGACACTACTAGTTCATTTTGTTGGACATTTGTTTTAGAATTTCCTATCAAAATAATAAAATTCCCTTCAGGATTTACATTGATATTTATAACTGGAGGAAATAGTTTTTTGCTACTACGTAAAACAGTTTTAGATATTTAACGAGGAAGGGAAATCATCAATAACATAATTGATTAAGACACCTTACTCAGTAATTACAAATGTAAGTCTTTCAAAAACAATTCTCATTTATTCCACTGTACTTGCCAGTACATCACGTTCAAAATAAAAGGAAAAACTGGAGCCCATTTCGAAATGCAAGGTTGCGTGATAACACCACCACCATAAAGAAATAGCGGCACGTCTATAAAAAATTTCCTTTTATGTGTGGTGGTGTAAATTATATGTAGTATAGCTACAAATTATAGCACGGCATAACAAGGTCTGCAAGTAGGTAAATTTGCATGTTCGTTGTAACAAAGCAGTGAGAGCTGGAAAAAATCAATGGGCAGAACAAAGAGGCCTGTACTAGACAGAGCAATGCACCGGGCGCCAGTAGCAATAACACCCTTAACAAAAATTTAAGGGGCAAACCGGTGCGATGGTAGACAATTTAAACTCTATTTAACTGTCTTAAACTAGAGCAACTAAATCTATTAGAGCAGAGCATTCCGCCATTTTTAGTTCTTGGCAAACGTCGAAAACAACATCGCATTAGTGTACATTTTTGAGCAAGTTTTTATACGTTTATCCTATTGAATGACGACTAATTTTTCGCATTTACAGTTACTTATTTGACATTTGACAAGAACTAAAAATGGCGGAACGCACTGCTCTAAAGAGGTTGCCTTGTTGATGTTATAATTCAAATATTAAGACTATATTAAATTCCTAATTATCAGAGACATTTAAAAAATAATTACTTAAACGTCTAAAAATCTAATACATACAACGTTTGTTAAATGCTAACGGTGATTTTATACCACAGCCCAGTTTTGTACAACGAGAAGGGTTGAAAGCAGAAGATCGATATCACCCTCTCTGCAGAGGACCGAAAGTACACCCACACTACAAATGCACAGGGCGAACAGATGCTTTTCCCCTGAACCTTGAACTTTTCCTAAAATTTCCCTTTCCACGATGAAAATAGCTACATTTTCTGGCTCATTTAAGGTAACGATAAAGAGCGGTAGGCGTTAGAAAGGTTTACGTGGTCGTGATCGACTCCACTAAATAAACGAACCTTATCGCAAATAACAATCTTAATTGAAGATTTTCCTATAATTGAGGAGTAATTACGGCGACAAGTAATTGCGGTACGAGCCACCGAGATCCGCATGACTGGAATTTTTTTATGACGCGACAAGCAGAGAGACGGTCGTTCTGGTGCAGTGGCTGTTTGCAAAACCCATAAACATGCTATTTCTACACATTTATAGCTTTCAACTTCAGCGCCGGAAAACTAAGAGGGTAGGGGTGGGGAAAATTTCCCTCGCCCTCGGAAGGCGCATTATTCATCGAGAATGCAAATTTGCATGCACTGACGCTAATCGCAGCTCATTTTAAATCCCTTGCGCGTTCAAAGGGTTGCAGAATGAACTTATGGGTTGTTAAGTGAAGGGTGAATGTAGCATGCACAAACTTCAAAGCACAAACGGCTGAATTAGCTCACATAAAGCGTTATGTAAGAGATCCCCGAACTCTGCTAATTGTTTTTCAAGATCTGAACAAAATTCCCAAACACAAACCAAACAACAAAAGCCCTCTTAAGTTACTACTTTAACAAAAAATTTAAGGAACAGCTATATGTTATAATCGTTGCTGACAGCCAACTCTTTTGTTGCGACGTGTTTCTCCTCAGCACTACATTAAAGAATATGAATAATAAATCAGTTTAAAACACCACTACAAGTGCTTTGACAAGACCAAGGCGAAAACAAGACTTTCTTATTTTAAAGTTGGTCTTCAAATTGTTCAAACAGTCTTATCTTATTTATATGATCAGCAAGCTATAGGTTTGACAAGCGTTCGTCTCAATAAACTTAATTTTTTTATGAAGTCCTCTCTTCGGCCTTATACCGCGTCGTACTCTCACATTGCGCTAACCATTGCAGGTAGCGTTATCAAAGCGAATCCCGAAGAGATGACTTCTTTAGTTACAAACCGCGGGAGCCTGAAACTTCAGATTAAATTTTGTATACCAAGCGGTCATAAACGATAATCTGAACAGGCTATAAATACCACTGGATAAAGCAAAAGCTAAAAAACCGAAACAGTAATTGGATTATTGCAGGCATACCTGAATTTTCAATTGAGTTTTATTAGAAAAGCATTAAAAAGGCATTAAATTTTCAAACAAACCGTATGTAAGCAATAGAAAAATTCAGTTTTGAAAACTTCGGGTCGCCTATCATGGTTTCATTTATAATATACATGTAGTTTTTCCACAAAAATTAATTTTCTAACATTAGGTCTCTCAGATGTTTTGAGTTTTAATTCGCTTTTATGAACGCTGTGAAACTCTCAGGCTCATTTCATGAAACTCAAGGCACTCTCTCGAAGAGATAAACTTTTTGTTAGGTACTTATGTACAGGGTGTTAATGAATTGCAGGGACAAACTTCTGGGGCTTAAAGTATACATGAAAACAAACATTTTTGTTAATAAATGTATGGTCAAAAGTGTCTTCTTTCAGGGATAGCTTCTTAAAGAATCCTTGAGAAGCCCTATCCCTGAAAGGAAACACTTTTGACCATACATTTATTAACACAAAATGTTTGTGTTCATGTATACTTTAAGCCCTGCAATACCCTGTATACTCAACATCAAACGCAGCTTCTGATAAACATGAAAGAGTACATAGCATGTTCCATATAAAACAACAAAGTGAATCAAAAAGCCGTATAAAATAGAACGATTCATTAACTTCGTAGCGGAATTAAACATTTCATTCAAACGCAGATTAATGTTTATACAGGTGTAATTTAAGTAAAATGAACAAAATGTGTTTTTGTTGTTAAGAGCTACATTTCTACAAATGGTTCCAAAAACAACACTTTTAGAATGCCATTAAGATAGCGCACACAATAGTTAAGCACAACTCGAACTCTCTGAAATAATACTTTGCTTAATTTCCTTCTAAGAGTCAACTTTCTACAGAAATAAGTATTATTAAAAGTGTATTTTAAGAAATAGGATTAGCATGACTCTAATGGACAATAACATAGGTATATTATATATGGTTCACATAATAATTGTATATTTCGGTTAAAATCACGACGCTTTGTAGAATTTTGTCAAGATCATTAGTCTCGCTCTCGATCTCAAAGTATAGGTCTCGTCTTTTTATTATTATTATTATTATTATTATTATGGAGGTTTCACAAGCCTTGTAGGCCCATTGCTTTGGTGTGAGGTAAGGCTGAGCTAGTTTGTGCTATGCACAAACAAGATACCCGTCTGTGCGGGTTACGTTGTTCGTGCGTAACTGCACCAATATAAGGTACAGCTTGACTAGAAGGAACAAAGACGAATGCAATGTATGTGGGCAGTTAGCATTCGGTACACTCCGTAAAAGAAACGCGCGTACGCTTCCCTGCTATAATTTTAGATTGAAATTCCATTGCACACACTTTTCACTAAAGTGTACAGCGATGTTGACTGCTACAAACACACGATGAAATGATATCCAGGCCTCCCTCACCAATTTCGTGGTAGTGCGCAATGTTCATTCACAAGCAGGGTTAAATCAGGCAAGCTGTATATGCATGTGGAGTCTTCTTACTCCTCTAGTGCGACCGTAACACGAGGAGTGCCATTAATTTGATGCCCAATGGCAAATGGAAACGGGAACTCAGTACAGACCAGCCAGGGAATTACGAAAATTGGAGTAATTCAAACTGGGCAGCGTTTGGACTATTACATCCAAAGCTTGACTCTCTTACCACTGTGCCACCCTAATCCTTGTATAAGTCTCGTCTTACCTTTCCAAAATTAGAAAAACATGTTCTTTTAGACATTTTAAACCCGTTTTTTGCGTTTAAAACTGTGTTGACAAATTTCAATTATTCATGATTTAATTAAAACATAACTAAAAATTCGAAATGAGGGAATTTGGTAATAAGCTCAGCATTCATAGTTAAATATAACGCACATCATTTGAAGACATCTTGTGTTACTCGTATAAACCTACACCGTACTTCTATTGTTAATTTTATTAGAGAGAAGACAAAGCTTGCTTTAGAAAGTGGTTGTTTTATAGTGACGTTAAAGTCAACGTAAAAGATATTTAATGAAACATAGGATATTTTGAAATTAATACCGCAATATTCAATTGACTTTTACACATAATACGTATATAGAAAAAGGCATAATAAATTGCAATGAAAATGTTACATATGATTTCTTAATATGCAGTTTTAAAATTTCTAATTATATTACTCCATAGAAAACACTTTAAAAACACCACATGGTTTACAACAAAGCATCAATAATAATAATGGTGAGGCTTTACACGCCATGAAGGGGTTTGGCCTGCAAGGCGGAAGGTCAGAGCTCATGTATCCTTGCTGTCACACCCGGTTGCCGCGTGCCAAATTAATGACACGTGGTGATGTGATGAGCATAAAACAATGCATAACCGCATCATTACCCCTTGTTCATTCGAACGCAGGTACCCAATTATTTAACGCGACTGACGCCGCCAGACATCGAATCGGGGGTTTGAACTCCCGACGTAACCACTGGACCACGCTAGCGCAGCATAAATAATAATTTACTTTAAACAGAACAAATTTGTGATCGAAGGTCAAAAATTCTAAAAACTTGAGGTGTACGACATATAAACGCCCAACTTTCCCTCGAAATGCTACATAAAAAGTTACTACAGATGGCAAAAACAGCAAGTCTTGAGACACCTTATGTAAATTATTTGAGCAATAAAATCCACATGTTAACTTGTTAAATGACAGACCCCTTTGGCAACCTCAAACAGATGTATGTAACAAAGCAAAGAAAACTTAAATATAAACTAAATTATCCCATCTCGAAAAGATCTTTTTAGCGCAGTATGTAGTCCCGGTTCAATAATGGCAAATAAATAAACAATATTTCTTAAATAAGCGAGCTTATAATGTGCTGAAAGTTGTAATGGAATTCCTGTGGTTTTCACGTAATTTAGACATTAAAAGCGCACGGAAACGCAACAATTTAACTGCGATCTCAAACATTAAAAATCGTTACGTTTATTACATAGGTCAATGTATGCTCTGTACAGTTGGCTAGACATAAACATAGTGAAATTAATCAACGAGGAACAAAGCAAACCTACAGTTAACACTATAATTAATGGTGTTTGCTTCTGGGGTTGCAAATCCAAAAGACTTAGACGTACAAAATCATCAACAAAATTAAGAAACCGTAGCGAATTCATAATTCATCATAGTAAGAAAACTAAATACAGCAAAAATCATCCAGAACAGAGACGTTAGTCCCGGATTGAACTGTGCACTTTTTGTGCAATTAACCCACCACCACGTTCCGGCAAAAGCAACAACTAACTTCATTTTTCTCGCCCCCAGTATCCAGCAGCTGACGCTTAACGAATTTCCCATGTTTTGCAGCTCAAAATGTCATTTTGCGGTTGTGCGAACGAAGACAAATAACGCAAACTCTATTTCACAGATAATTAACGCTTTGGGGAAGGGAAAATTGGCTTTTCCAATAATCTCAATTCTCACTTTACCAAGCTAAATGATGTTTGAAAACCTGGACAAGTAGATCGTGAATGAACCTTGAGAATGTAAACTCACGTCGTAACATTATATGCAACGCGGATGAATTGGCGGTTACTCAGTCCGTATGGTCATTTGACAAACAACTGTCAAATGTCTTTCGCAAAATAATTATTATTATGTTATTTGAGATTAGCACAGCATAATGTAGATGTTCGAACAGAAAACTACGTAAAAATCGTAGCAAATTCACAGACTGCCGTTGATTCCATGAAATCCTAAATGGATATATCAGTGTTTCGTAAGACAGAAAGCGTTACCAGAATGTAATGACTGAAACGAACAACAGAAACTATCGGTATTGCAAAGGAAATAATAGAAAAAGCTTTTGCTATTCTCTCAAAAAAGTTATCTCATTTTACTCTTCGGCTGTTTAAAAGTGAGGTTATAGTTATAACTTGACTAAGTTTGTTTACCACCAATTACTTGTCTTCAAACAAACACTTCCCCAAATGTGAAATTTAATTTAGTCTCTTCAAGTATAAGAAAACATAAACAACTAAATTGGAACTCAAAAAAGAATATCTTCAAATAGGTCCCCAGGGCAAGAACTACTGTTCAACCAGGATACATTTCCTCAAAAGGAAGAAGTTCGACCAGTTTCCAATTAAATAAGGACATGTGCTTCTTTCGAACTTGGTCAACCACTTAGCACCTCTAACAGTGTTCGACTTGTTCTTGCCTGTAATGAGTAATACGACGTCAATTAACAAATACGACACATTATCGCAATCGGTGGTTCAGAATATGAGGCAGACTTTTTTTGGATTTTTACAGACATGTAAAGCGATACGTGTACGTACCTTGCAGATCAAACGCGAGATCATTGATCGTGACCTCTTTGCATGCCACAAGCTCAGTGTCTCTCCTTATAAGACCATCATCTGCACGCTACAGTTTACAGTTGCAATAAAAATTTAAAAGTCTGATGCCTTTTTTAGATATATTCAGAAATGACACTGTTGGTTGCATTGATCCAGTATATAGCTTGCAGTTTTAGTTACAAGGCCTGATTATTGAACCTTTTATACTTCGATCACGATACGGTTAGACTTTTAAACACAATCTGATAAGTGGAAGAAAATATTTGAAAGTATTTTTTTCTGTACTGTATGGTGCTCAAAACTACTGACGTCACACAACCTCCGTATGACATACTTCAGGACAGAGGTCTTCGGGCTTTTCCACGATACGATTCACTTGCAAGACAATTTCATGGCACACAAACCAGTGTTTTAATAAAAAGGGGTTCAACGAAGGAGGGAAGTTGCCCATCAATATATATAAACTTGCTAAATACTTTACCAAAATTGAGAAATATCATTTGTTGGGTTAGTTTTTTTTTTGTTCTCGTGAAATTAATTAATTTTCGTTTTTTTTTTAATTAAAATTGGTAGTACCACCGTCATTTATTGTACTTATTAGTAAAAACAAATGCAATTTATTAACACATATTAAAGTGTATTAAGCAACCTAACTTGGTATTACTTTTGGCTGTATGTGTCAACTTTCTTATTTTCAACGAAACACTGTATATTATTATTAATTTTAATTCAAATTTCCAAAATAAATTTAAAAACATTTAACCCTGTTGGGATTTAACCTGGAATTCTTCATATTCGATGAAATTTCTACCATTAGACCATTCAGACTTACACCATCCATCCCGCAAGGACTAAGTCGGTATGCTCCGGTAGTTGAAATTTCAGATTTGCTATATTAAAAGGCACAAGTTTAAACTAAAAAAATATTATTTTTTTCAAATTACACTATATTTAAACCACCATGTACATTATATTACCGTACTCCGAAATAAATTATCTATGAAATTAAATAATAGTATACATACATAGTGTATTATTTAAAACAAGAGAATTGATATCTATTGATGGCACTTAACGGAATATTGTAACAACCTACAATTTATGTGTTTCAGTTCACAGATTTTAAAAATGGGAGTACTCCCCTTCTTGTTGAGACCCAGTATTAAAATTCTACTTATCTAAATAATTAAATGTATCACGTTGAAACCATTATTAACATAAAACTTCGTGTAAAAACTGTAATTATCTAATAAATTAAAATGAGGGGCAGTTCTGTCCTCGTTTACACCCGTTATATACAGGTTGTTTGCAAAGCGGACTGTTAAGAAATCAAGTTAACGTTCCGAAATGTAAATACCCCAACCTTTAGTAAAACTAGAGAACCAACATAAAAATCCAACATACTTCATTAAATAAATTACTAAAAATTGCATCGGATTTTTCCAATTTTCTGAAATGCATTTTCAATTTTATTGATTTTGAAATTGCCCTACTTCAGTCGTTATATTTTTGAACGAAAGCCCTGAGAAATAATTTGCGTTTAAGATTTTATATATTAGAGCATACCTCAAACGTTGTAACTATATTATGTACCACTTTTGGAATACCCTGTATATAATACAAAATCTTATTTAACTGAACCATTTAAACAAAAAAAATTTTAATCAAACATATTCACCACTGATTGATTACTGATAGAGAGATGTAGGACGGGGATTCCCAAGCATCTTCATTCACTGCAGCCATTACTGGCTAGTTATACGGCTTAACTTTGAATTTTACCTATCTGGGGTAATTCCAACCCCAGAAGTGATTATTAGCGTGTCACACCCTACAGATTTACCTCTTATACGACAGAAGGTCGACTGTAAAATTTATCCTTGCTAGGAAAATCCTACCTCAGCCAGGATCTAACCTGCATCCCTTGGATCTACAGGCAAGTGCACTAACCACCAGATCACCTAGACCGACCACTCACCATTGGTGCACTGTGATATAATTAAATAAAAAAATGTCTTGTTTAAAAACTCCCAGAAACTAGAAAGTAATTTTAAATTTTAACCCTGTTTCAGAGTAAATACAAACACTAAAACATAATTTAAATCATCAATTTAAACAGTAAAATGCAATTTAGGTAAATTATTTCAACACTACAGGCCTGCAACACAAAATTTTTAATTTTTCGTACCCAAACCATTGATATTCAACAACCAAGCGATTACAAGTGCGAATCCCTTTTACCCTCGTCTAATTGTATCTACTGATGTAAATATATGAGGTGAGGGCTCTAAACCACCATAGTTAGTAGCTTCATTATAAAGTAAAATAAACAATTTCTTAACTAGGCCACCGAAGTATAATAAATATTAAAACAGAAAACAATGTCAATGTAAAAATTGCTGATACATTGGAAAAAAATGCGGCAACCTCATTTTACAATTCATGCATATTATTTTAATCTTTACCATACCTGTAAGTTATGCTACGTATTTTCGTTATCTGCTAAATGTAGGTAGCTGTCGATTTAAATAACAAAACGAAAGCCAACCCAACCATTAAGCGCAGCGTGCATCTTGCGTGGCTTTATTTTAGAGTTTAAGTAAATGTCAAAAGCATAAAACGCAATATCACAACCACATGTACATAATTCTCAAATATTTTCACAAACGGATGTCAAAAATCAAAAGGACTTCAGGTTTTATAAAAGGAAAATAAGGTGACTCCAAAGAAGGGTACAATATAACAACCAAATTATTTGTAGTTCCAGTTTCCTTAAACTATTATGATATAGTGTGTTTATAAAACAAATGTATTTGACTGATTACTTTAGAAAAATATACATATTGCTTGTACACTTTTCAGTCATTGCAATGTAATTATGGATATGACTGGGTAAAGAGTTAACATTAAATATTGTAATTATTACAGCAGGACGGTGTTCCGTACCAGAAGCAAAATTGGCGCTCGCAAAAATTAATCTTGTTATATGCTATATGTTGACATATTATGTGACATCTGGGTCATCAAGGTATTTTGTAGCCAACTTTTATTCTCAAACTAAAAAGTTACCTCAACAGTGCCTACCCCAACATAGTACAGAACAACAAAATCTTCTGAACTAAACGTCCTACATTTTTTACATAATGACTTATAAAATTGATATTTGGTCTAGAGAGGAAATACTGACCTTCCACGACCATTTAACTGGGGGTTTTAAAAAGTGTCTGTCGCAAATAGTGGCGAATGTTTTTAATTGTAATGTCGACAGGTGGAATAGTAGTTGTGTCCTAATATTGACGCTACACATAAGGAAACAAACACCAAATTCATGTTATGTTAACAACCATAAAATAATTGTTATGGGATGGACATATCTAGGAAGTAGATCCGTATTTTCTAAACCAACTGTACATCGTGAGCAAAACTCCTAGCAATTACACAATACTAACATAAATGTATACTAATGTAGGGTATTCCACAACAGGTAAGACGGACTTATAATTCGGTCATAATGCATATAACAAAACCATTAATTACTGTTTGGTGGATATTTTATATACCGCCGTACATCTATTTTTAAGTTTTTTCTTAAACTCTGCATAATAGCTATGTTATAAGTTTGTCTTACACGTCCTACCCTGTATATTAAAATAGCCCAAGTACAATTTTTAAATTTCATGACTTTTTCATATAATCACGAGTAATAACGAACATTCATCAAATTACGCTAATTCAATTGTTAGTGCGCGCGAAACATATACAAGATGTCCCGTGAGAGATGGGCATCCTTGGTATCTTCTTGTTTCGAAAACAAGGCTTGGCAGAGAAGATTCTTAACATTACAATATAAAATTAAGAATAAATAAATAATTTCTAACAGGAAACATAAACTCATTTGTCATTTTCTTATTATTAAACAAAATCGACAGTAACAACACAAACATTAGACCTGTGTTTTGTCTTAGTTTCTACGGCAAAGTACGCACATAACCTCACATTATTTGAGAAACACGATTGTAATTATGTAACTTATGCTTTCTGAAAAAATAGTTATGTGTTAAACTTATTACTAATTACTAACTGTAATTCGATAAACGGCGTCCTATTGTCGATAACTAATTCCTTCAAAACATACAAATTCAATACTAGTGAACCAGTTCAATTAAGTATCAATGTTTGAAACAATCTGGTTTTAATTATTTTTATTAAATATAAAACGAGAGAACTGCATGGGCATGAAGGACTTATTCTTATCCTTCTTGTTTAAATTTAAATCACATGGTAAACACAAATTTGACACGTTAAAGTTCTTGTTTATTTTTGTCAATTTTCCCTTCCCCAACAAACGATCTTAGTCGAAAATATAACAGCTTAGTATTAAATACAAGACATGATGATACAGTATTTCATTTTTCAATTTCTTCTACAAACATCACCTATGGAACCAATTTAAAATGAATTTCAAATACATGTGCTAGAGCCTCTATACCGTCCGCAACAACTTACGAATTGAGTCCCAGGCCAACAGGAAATCGTCAACGTCTCCGGTTCCCACCGGTGGATTCCACCTCTGGTAATAGAACAGCAGATGTTCTTCAACAAAGAAATATAGGTAGCCTGTTCCCCATTCGAAATGCTCCGGTCAGGTATTCTCAAGACATTTCGGAATCGTGTTACAGCACTCGAAAATCACTTCTAAAGTTTAGAGTTTAGGTTTTATGGCCTGTACGCCGAGACACCCATTTAATAACTTTGGTGTTAAAATTTCTAATAACCCATAAATTGCGAGGAAGTTTAAGTGGGGGACCTTCATTCGAAAACTTCCACAAGTACTGTAATTAACAAAGTGGAAATTAACTTCTATTTAGAAACGATAGTTGAACTCGTATATTGAGGCGATTCTTTTCAGTTTAACGCGGGATAAACAG
>JABXWE010035586.1:0-14165 GCA_014611495.1 Limonius californicus
GATCCGACTAAATAATAATAAATCAGTTATGTAAGACAAAGACTTTTAATTCCCTACCTAGCCCAAGTAAAACATAACATAACATAGAGGTGTCAAATAATTAATTTTGAAAAATGGCAAGAATGGTTTTGTTGCAAGATTTAAAAGACTGCGATAATTGCACTGGTTTATATTAGTTACATTTACTACATATTTAAATTTCCCGCCGTACAACACGCGTGAGCGCATGCGTAGATTGCATAAGGGTACAGAGAAAGATGGTAAATATGATTTATTGGTATTAGTAAGAGAAGGAACAAAAATAGTTTGTCTGTGATATCTTTACAACACACCAATCTGTTGTCATATCCATGTATGTAAATGTGTATGATCTAAGCTCTTTACGCTTTCTTGCTTTCTCATTTAATAAAATCGGCAAATAAATGACAATATATTTTGGCGAACATTTTTTCTAAAAATATCTTTTATTATTGTAAATTCTCTATCAGATAATCAGAGTTTATGCCAGCTTTTGTAAGAATAATCTTTTTGAAGATCTCTACCGAAGGGACATAGTAAAATTTCTGTGAAGGATCTTGACCTCCCCGGTGAGTGCCGCTACTGGATTTATTCCGCCACCGCGTTGATAAGTGATAATAGAACACACGATAGGTGTGAACCGATCCGATCCGATGAGATGATACTATTAGAGTACTGCCGTTATTATTTTATAAGCTTGGAATTAAATAGAATTACAATGATTGTATATTATGAATTTCGTGGTTTCCGTCGAATATGATATTCAACAGGTTTGGTTTTTTAACGCGAGCGCCATCTACTACCAGTAATAGGAACTACTAATGACGCTCGACCACCATTTTGAATTAAGACAAAGTCATTCATAAATATTAGGTTGTATATTGTGAAGGTAGTTCGCACGCCTGTGTTCACTATACCGTAGTTCAAAACTGGAAACCTTGTTTGCGATTAGTAACGACAACATCATCATGATAATTTATGGTTAACAGAAGATGAATTGCCTAAAACAAGTCCTGTCAAAGAAAATTAACCAGGGAAGAGTGTCAAAGTGTTTTGGTAATTGGTTCTGTTATTTTACGCCACTTTTTGGTCATCTATACAATTTTAGGTACCTCCACTGTGGAATTCAGGAGTGAACAAGTTCAAGTTGATAGAGATCCACAGATTGCTTTAACCACATATAAATAGTAAAAAGACTTCATTGAAATAAGAATCTCCTAATACTGAAATTAATATCGCAGTAAGTTTTGTTTAGCAGATAGTTTTATTATAATAGTAATGGTCAGCGTTACCAGAATAGGAATCTTTTAATACTAATGGTACCTGTTGTAGAAACCACACTTGGCTATGACATTGTTTGAATAACTGTAAAACATATCAAAGTTATTTAGTGAGTTGACTCTTAAAACGATACACACACTTACATTATTTGTAAGAACTAATATCTGATATTTGTTTCAAAAAATGAGATGTAAAATGCAGTAGAATTCCAATTTTCCAAACTTCCAATTAAATGCATTGCCTTACCCTTGATTTACATTTATTCCTTTTGTAGTTTTTGATATAATAGTTGCTAATAGCAATCAATGGAGGGATGTGATAAACCAGCCGATAAACTGTGAGAATAGCTTTTCATAGTATTGAATCGTGCTTTTAAAGTATGTAGTTATTAGTAAACTATTTTTTCAACCCTTTCCTCAATGCAATTATCGATATTTTGTATTGTATGAATTACTCTTCTCACAAATTAATTTGAATAACAGGAGTTCCTCTATATAATGAACTGAACTTAAAAGTTTCATTTATTAATCCATGTAACAATAATGAAGTTTGTGGAATCTATTCAGTAGTAATTAGTTTGTGCCGGTCCTAAATAGCAGTCATTTAAAGATTGCGCAGGTTGCTTCACATAAATGAGCCTTGTAAAATGTGGCTACAAAAAAAGAGATAGGAAATCTATAATATCTATAGTTAAAAAATCAACAGTCTGCCGTATAAACTTATTTTTTAGGTACAGTTTTGATAAAATGTCAGTTACTTTTCAAATGTTACACAGGTAAAAAAGTTTAGTACTAAAATTACTTGCAGCAAAAAGTAATAACATTATTATTTTTGAAACAAGTTAAGTGTATGTTAATAGCATAAATTTAATGCTAATCAAATGCATTAACCATAAATGAATACAATTTCGGTAAAAAAAGTTCAAATATTTTAATTTCTAATTTTGAGAAAGTTAAAGTAATACGTTATAGGCGTATGTAAAAAATTGAAGAGTTTTCAAACTTTTCAGGTGTGCTTTTTCTATTCCTGCATTTTTAAACCCTTTGCAGGAATTCCAGGCTAGTTGGAGCTGTAAGCAAGACGTTCTTCAACTGCATTAGGAAAGCACTATTAAACGATTTTCAAATGATACTCCATAGCTATTTTGGTAGTTAGTCTGATATAGTTTTTTATTCTCTTTGCAACCATGTAAATACAGACCACGCTTTGTAACAAAAATTTCAAATTATATGCAGTGTGTCCTAGATTGAGTAGGCTACCGTGGGTATCTTTCGTATCATTAAAGATAGAGATTTGTTTCAATGGGAGAAGTTATGCAGTTTTGAATGCTGATTCAGATTCCGATGAGAAAATTTTAAAATTCCAAATGGCTTAGAAATTAATTTAAAAAAAATTCCCTATTTTCTTTACTGTCAAATATCTCTGTAATTATAGAAGGTATGAAAAATTTCATGTAAAAATCATTTGATTTAATTAGGCACATAAATAATGTCAAAATAAAAATCAAGATGGCGATTTCCGAGATATTGGCAGCAACTTTCTATTATTAAATGGAGACAATATTGGATTTTTGTTTGTTTTTTATTTAAGGTCAGCCTATTTCTGCTACATGATTGTGTAGCTTTTTTTTTTACTCTTTTCAACGATGTATCACAACTTACTGTATTTAAATAAAATAATTAGTAGAAATGTAAGTGTATTAATTTTAAGTAAAGCAAGCATGAAAACACACGCACGTTAAGTTTACTTTGGAAATAAATAAAACAAAAACAACTCATTTAAATACTATGAAATGTTAAAATTATAATAATATATAAGTTGCCGTACATCGTTGAAAAGAGTAAAAAAATGCTGCACAACCAGGTAAAAGTCTGTTTGATATTAGAAAGTTGCTACAGATATCTCAGAAACCGCCATTTTTGATTTTATTTTGACATCGATTATTGTGCCTAACCAAAACAAAAAACTTTTAAATAAAACATTTTTTATAATTACGGAGATATTTGATCAAAGAAAATGACGGAAAAAATTTCTAAACTGTTTGGATTTTTAAAATTTTTTCCGCGGTATCTGAATTAGCACTCAAAACTGCACAACTTTGCTAATTTAAACAAATCTCTACCTTTAACAATAAGAAAGATACCCATATAACTGTTCTAGGGCTATTAGTGATAGTATTGGTTTTTTTTCTAATTAGTTTTTAAACAATATTGTGATATAATTGTAGGGTTGAGAACCGAGAAGGAAACCCTGTCAGAAAAGCTGGAAAAATAAATACCAGTTTATTTACCAATTACGAATATACAGGCTGTCTACTATAGCAGATACACACACACAAGGATCTCCTGAATAGTAAGAGATAGGTCAGTTAAATGGGACAACAGTTGTCGATTTACGAGTGTACTTTAAACCTACTTTTGATTTTTCTAAAATATACATAGTTTAGTAGATACGAGTGAAAAACTTTATTTTGCAATTTTTTTAAATATAATCAGAAGTTTAAGAATAGAAATACAAAAATCCTTAAAGAAAAAATTGGAAATACTTCTTAATAGTATTTACAAAAATAATTGTAGCATTGCCATTTGTTTTATTTGAGAAATACATCATATCATATGAATGACATGCATCGGTGATCATTAACTCGGTAGATAGCCTATTTGTTTCGTTGCTTTAGCGGTTTAAGAGTTGATATGCAGCTTTTTATAAAATGGGAAAATATGTAAGTACAGAAACAAATAAGTTTATATAATCACATTTAAAAAAAGCAATTGAATAGCTTCTCTTTTGCCTTCTTCTAGCAATGTTGTGGCCAATGTATTTATTTTAAGAACTATAGTTGAATTGACTAAAAATACTTTTATTAACTATAATAAAATACGATTAATAATTCCATCTTTTTACTAGAGAGTTACATTTTTAACAAAAACACGTATAATTTTAACATAGTAAGTTTTTTTAAACTATTTGTTGCCCTTTTATTGTTATTAAAATTTTTTTAAATATCTATAGTTTTTGAAATTAAGTGTACTAGAGATTTGCAATTATGGGACCACGGTGGAGGTGCTTGTTTTCAGAGTTATTCTACCAAAGTCACTTATGTTCGAATCCTGAGCACTGCGCTTTCCCGAGATGTTTGTGTTGTCTGGAGCATGGGTTTTTTTTTTCAAAGTTGGGGCATGTAGACTCGTGAATGCCATGAAATGTGCTGAGCCGGAATAAGCTGGGTGGGATGGAATTTTTAAAGAAAAAATTTTTGTATTTACTAATATCAAATATCACTTTAAATGTATTGAAAACAAAGACATGAGTTTTATAAAGTTATTCATTGTTTATTCCTTTAAAATTTTGTTTTCTAGGGTTTTTTTCATTGGTTTTCATTATTAGAAGTGTTTTTCATGAATATCTTTTTAATGTGTGACAATACGTATATCAACTTTTATTTTGTTGAACACAGAAAATAAGGTTAAAACCAGAACTGCATTTCAGGTTTGTAATATATGTTTCAAAAGGAACCTAATGGCAACTTCTAAGTGAGTTAATAAGTTTCAAATAGGCCAAATGCAGTTTTTCACTACTAAGTGGACAACTTTAGTCCCATTTAACTGACCTTCTATCTCTTGCTATTTTGTAGATCCCTGTGCATAGCAGACAGTCTGTTTAGGCTCTTATTAGACCTACCTCGAACAATAAAGAAGATATTTGTCCGGGAGACATTAAAATCACTGAAATACCGCTGTCAAAAAATGCTTTTATTTATTATTTAAAAAGTATACTATATTATAAAATTTTAAAAATATGTAATTGGTAGAAAGTGGTTAAGTTTCAGTGTCTTCTACAGGAGTGTCCCACTCTTCATCACTGATTTTCTCTGAACCTTTCAGCTCTGCAAATCGTCTTCTGACTGAAATAGCGCCACATTTACAACGAAATGTGTCAAATCTGTATCCTGTAGAACATTCAACCACGTTCCTGCACTGACAGGCACAAATTTCGGGATTCCATAGTTTAGTCGCATTTTCTTTGTAACATTTTTTTTCTTCGTCTGTGTTTGTGCACGCACAACGGCACTCTGCTTTTCTGTATTCTTGAAAGCTGGTGCAGTCCTAAAATAATATTTATGTACAAAATTGCATACTTATAGTAAGCTAAGAACAAATAATTGTAATACCTTTTCTTGAACCTTGCAATCACATCTGCACTTGGTATGTTTTTCAACGAGCACTGCTTCCTTGCCAACGAATTTAAATTTGCTACCTCCAGTAAATTGGGTTTTTACCACCTTAAAAGAAAACAATTAATTACTCTGTACAGGAAACAGTTATTGTTTATTTCTTACACTGGCAGTGGGCAAGAATACAAACTTAATCTTAAAATAGTGTTAGTAAATTAGGAGCAGTAGTATTTGTTTGAAAGAGCCAGCAACACAATGGATAACATTCTTGTAAATGTATACCAAAAAGATATAAACAAGTAGTAATTTCGGTAAAACCTTGATATGACGGACTAATGCCTTTCCCGCAGGAGTGGATTCTTTAAGGGTTAAGATTGCTAAGCTTACAAAAAAGACTTCTTCTATAGATATGTCATACCGACCCCCCCCCTCATTTGCCCGCTACCACTTACTAGTTACTGAAGTGGCCCGACCCCTCCAAAAGGTTGCCGATCCCCGGGTTAGATTCGTATCACTTTGTGAATCAAATACAAAGATCTACTTTGAATCCCTATTTTGGATGAATCAATTAAAAAAGTATTTTTTTAAACAATGAATAAAATTCCACAAAAAGTGATTTTAAATGGTCTCAAAAAAAGGAATTATGTTTTAACCAAATTTTTATTGTTCACTGCTCAAGTTACATTCGTAATACACACCTGGTAACTGACAGTCTCAGTGTCTATAGGCTGGCAGGACAGCAAGTTGTGTGAACAACAACCACCGCAGCGCTCAATTCGTGTGCAGGAAGGAATGTATAAAACACTAGGATCATCATCAGATGTAATTTTTACAGTTTGCAACTCGGGCATACATCCTGCAGCCTTCGGAGTTAAACCAGCACCTGTGATAAGAAATCGTTGATAATAAATAATAAGCAATTTCTTGCCTATACACTACACTTACTTCTTTCTCCGTCCCCGAACCGACCTGCAAATAAAGAAGTGTTATAAACTCAACTTGTAAAATGTAAAGAAATATTAAAAGACAATCAACATTCCTGTCCACTTATCGTATCAATTCAGAAAACCTTAATTCAAAAACAGCATGCTGTAATAATGATGTAAAAACTTTAAATTGTTATCAGTAGGTCTTGCCAGAAGAGATAATAACTGGATTTTTATTTTCAGGGTTGCTTTCAAACATTGCTCATGGACGAAGGTATCCCCACAGAAACTGATGGACCCAAAAAAATTACTGCTGCAGAGGTGGACGAAGCTAAAAGATTTGGCGACTTTTTCGTTGACCTTCTAGACAATCATAAAGAGAATTTTATTTTTTATTTGGCAGATACAGCAGTATTAGACTGGTTTGGTCGCACCATAAAGGGCCCAAGAGATATTGGAGCATATCTGAAAGGCAATGCGGAAACCCACACGCAACATTTTGCTACTGCTCAGCCCGTTCACAGTATTGGTTGTCGTGAAAGTCACATTCTTAAATATCCCAGGTATTTTTTTTGTGTGTGGTGTCATTACAATTTCGTTTATTTTAGTTTTATTAATTTTATGGGTAACTTATTTAACAAATTATCGAATTTAATAAATGTTGATAATAACAGCATGAGTATTAGGCCTGCATGACACGGCACAGAATTTTGTTCAAAACTTTGTACAAAAGTTAGAACATAATTTTGTACAAAATTCTGCAAAACACGTATTACACGGAACAGAATTTTGCACAAAATTCTGTCTATGAACATGCGCAAGCAGGTGCAAATTACATTGAGATCTGTGAGAAAACTGTCAAAATAATCATGTTATTGTAGAT
The DNA here is from genome assembly GCA_014611495.1 of Limonius californicus. Taxonomy (NCBI): domain Eukaryota; kingdom Metazoa; phylum Arthropoda; class Insecta; order Coleoptera; family Elateridae; genus Limonius; species Limonius californicus. The sequence continues at coordinate 7,283 of JABXWE010035586.1, forward strand.
AAGGTAGAAATCTATCGAGGTATAATAATAATTGTTTACTTTTGTTTACATAACCTCGAATGTTGATTACCTTTTCGTGGCTTGTATTATTTTTGCGTTTTCGGGAAGGTTTTTTTTTTGTTTATAAGTTATATTAAGTTTGGCTAGCGTTGAGAGATTTTAGGTGGTACACGTGGTAAACCATTTACGTCTTTGCCCTGTGTGATCATTGATGGACACTAGAAAGTGTTTGTTTGCGCATCAATTTGAAGTTGTTTTTGAACAAAATTCTGTAGACTTTAGAGCACGAGCTAAGATTTTGTACAAAATTTTGCTGTACGACACGACCCAGAATTTTGTAAAAACTCTTTGAACAAAATTCTGTACCGTGCCATACAGGCCTTAAACATTTATTTTTTCCCTAGATATTTATGTATATATTTTTACTCGAAAAATTATAATATACCTATTTAAAATTTGTTGAGTTGGTGAGCCCCAGCTCATCTAATGGTCTCAATCATTGAATGTGAAAATTGTCTCATTGTAGGGTTTATAAAAATTGTATTATGCCTTAAACTTTATATTTAAAGTAAAAAAATGTACAAAATGTGCATAAAAAATAGAATTTAATTTTGCAAAGCTTCTCGCAAATACAAGCCTCTTCTTCTTAGGGTGCTTTATCTCTAGCGAGACGTAGCGATCTTCTCTCCTATGCCTGTGTTGCGCGTTTAGAGTGCCACAGACATAGAGGACCTACAGCTTAACGTGGGCTCCAAACCACGGGAAGTGTAAACACTTCTACTCCAAAGAAGATTTACTAGGCAGAATACCTCGCTGGTTTGCCATTGCCTGGCGAGGGAACGGCCGTTAAAAATCCGATGTTCCGGTACTGGGAATTGAACCCAGGACCCTCAGCGTAGAAGTCTAACGCGCTAACCTCTAGCCTACGGCCGCCTCTCACACAAGCCTCTCTGGGCATTTAAATAAAAATTGATAATAGTAATTTTATTTAACCGTCAACACAAATTGTATTTGACCGGCGCCAGTAGCTCGGATAGGTTGGCCGTATGCCTTTCACGCAGCTGTCCCGGGTTCGAATCAGGTCGGTGGTTTTTTTGTGAGCGATAAAAAACGATAAAACGACCCTTCTTCTCGGATAGGAAGTAAAATCGTAGGCCCCGTGTCCAAGTGTTGTTGGGCACGGAAGAAGAATGTCGCTCATTTGCATGAACTCCTCTGATCCGGTATGCGCCAGGGGTCAGTCTGCTAGTTCCCTGCTTTTCGTTCATGTTCTACAAATTGTTGTGACTGCGTTCTTTGTTATTTTGCTCCATACCTTTCTATTTTTTTATTAGTTCTCTCCAGTTCGTTATCTTCATGTCTTGTATGTCCTTCGTTACTTGATCTTACTATCTGATTTTCGGTATTCCTCTTGGTCGGTTTCCTATAGGCTTCCAGTTTAGTATCTTCCTTATTAGTGTGTCTTGTTCTCTTCTTCTCCGAACCACCTAAGCCTTTGTGATTTATTAAATTTAACTGTCTTCTCCTTCCATTATATTTCTCACTCCAAAGTTCATAAGTTGTCTGGGTTCTCCCTCCGGCGTCTCCACTGGTCCATATATCCGTCTTATAATTTTTCTTTCCAGTATTCTCATCCTTTCTTCATCTTTTTTGGAGAGGCGCATTGTTTCTGCGGAGTAAGTTATGGCTGGTCTGATCACTGTTTTATATATTTTTAACTTTGTTATTGTACTAAAATTTCTGTCTTTCAAAAACTTTTGATATTTCCAATATCATTTGTTTCCTGCTTTTATTCTTTCTGTTATTTCTGGACTTCTCTCGTTGTTTCCGTCCACCATTACTCCTAAGTATTTAAAGTATTCTACTCTTTGGAAGCTATATCTTCCTATTTTCATTTCCGCTATGTTTTCTGTTCCTCTTCTTGTACTTGCCATGTATTTTGTTTTTTGTTCATTTATATTTAAACCTCTGATGAGTTTCATTACCTTTTGTTCTAGGCTTCTTTTATCTCTCGCTATAAGCGCTAGGTCGTCAGCGTATCCAATTATTTGTGTAGTACTGTGTGTTATCGTTTTATTTCCCCACTTGCCTATGACTCCTTCCAGTGCTATATTAAATAGTGTGGCTGATAGGCCATTCCCTTGTCTCACTCCCACTTCTATATTAATTTCGTTTGTGTTGCCTTCATTTGTAGTTATTGTTGCTGTAGAATTCGCCATTGTCATTCGTGTCAGTCTAATTAACTTTCCTGGTATGTGCATGTTTTTAATTTCTCTCAGTAGTTGTTGTCTGTTAATGGAGTCGAACGCTTGTTGAAAGTCTATAAAGAGAATGAGCATTTCAATGTCGTGTTCATAAACTTTTTTCTATTATTTGTGTTAGTCTGTAGATTGCATCTATCGTTGATCTTCCTTGTCTAAATCCCTGTTGGTAGTGTCCCAGTTTTTGTTCGGTGACTGTACTCAGTCGGTTTCTTATTATTGAGGTTAAGATTTTGTAGGCTGTGTTCAGTAATACAATTTTAATGCTCTATAATTATTAAATTTCGTTGAGTCACCCTTTTTATAGATTGGTATTATTTGACCATTTTTCCAGTCTTGCGGCTTGTTTTCCTCAGTCCATATCTTTACTATTAAGTTATATACTCGTGTTAGTAGCTCTTCTCCTCCATTAATTATTAGTTCATTGTTTGTCTCGTCTGGCCCTGCGGTTTTCTTTAATTTTAATTGTTTAACTATTTCTGTAAATACTTCGTTGTCTCTCTCGTCATGTAGTTCTTCATCTGCTATGTCTTTATATAAGTCTGTATAGTGCATCTCTCTTGCGTCTCTTTTGCTTATTTGCCTTATATACTCGAAGAAGTTTCTGTTATTTTTATTGTTTACTTCCAGTAGCTGCATTTTATCGGTGATCCAGGCTGATTTTTTCTTTTTGTATAGTTTAGCCGCTTCCTGTTTAGCTTTCTTATACTCGTTTAATTCTTGGTCTCGTCCTGCCTCTAACCATTTCTTTCTTGCCTCGTTTTTGTATCGCTCTTGATTTGGCACTCTTCGTCGAACCATTTTTTCGATATTTTGTTATTCTTTTGCCCTATTGTTTTTTCTGCTTCCTTAATGATACTTGTCTTTATGTTAGTCTATTCATTTTCAATGTTGTCTTCTTGCGCAGTTATTGTATTTTCTATTGCCTTGCAGAATTTTGTTTTTGTTTCTATGTTGTTCAGTTTTCCTATATTCCAGTTTCTTCTTTTTTCCTTTGTCTTCATATTTTTAATTATTTTCATTGTGAATTTCATTATTACTAGTATATGGTCTGTATCGGCGTTTGCTCCTCTGTATGATCTTACGTCGTGTATTAATTTCATCCACTTTTTTGAGATTAGTACATGGTCGAGTTGGTTGCCGTCAGTTCTACCAGGGATCATCCAAGTAATTTGTGCTTAAATTTTGTGCTAATTATAAATGAATTCGTTGTTGAGGCTAGTTTGCACAGTTTTCCGCCGTTGTTATTTGTATATTCGTTCGTTGCTTGTTTTCCTGCTACATCCCTGTTATATTCTTCTTTACCTATCTTCGCGTTGAAGTCTCCAAATATTACTCTTCACACGTTTGTTCTAATTTTTCGTAGACTTCCGTCTTTTCGTCTTCATCCTTTTCTTCAGTTGGTGCATAGTAGTTTATCATCGATACGAGGGTGGGCTGAAAACGAATGCACACATTAATGACCTTCAGAAGCGCGCTAGGTGGCATGTGGAAGTAACATTCCCCCTCAATACGCATGCGCAGGTTTGAGGTCGTTGCGTTCATCCAGTGTATTTCGAGAAGCGGAAGTATGGAGACGTGTTCTAGTGCTACGTCAACGCGAGTTAAACAGCGTGCTGTTATCGAATTTTTTAACTGCTGAAAAAGTGACTCCTACTGAGATTAATTGTCGTTTAAAGGCTGTTTATGGTGACGATGCCGTTGATACGTCTACTGCAAATCGATGCGTCATAAAATTGTGTGTGGTTGCGAGCCTGGAAAAGCTTTAATTGTTGATGAAACACGCAGCGGACGTCCGATCACTGCCACAGACGATAAAGATCGCAAATTCGTCGACGATTTGATTCAAAATGACCGGCGAATCACTCGCAAGCGTATCGCAAACCATATTGGAATATCCTAGGAACGTGTCGGCTTCATTATTGAACAATTGGGATACCGTAAAATCTGTGCACGATGGGTACCACGCCGTCTCACAGACGAGAATAAACAGCGTCGATTGGAATGCTGCCAGCAACTTTTGCAGCGCTACCGTGACGAAGGAGACGACTTTCTTTTGAATATTGTGACGGAGGACGAGTCATAGGTCCATCATTACGACCCGGAAGAGAAAACAGAGCGCCGAATATCGACATCCTTCTTCTCCTTAGGCGAAAAAGATCAAAACACAATCATCCGCAAAAAAACTTATTTTGACTGTGTTTTGGGATGCTCATCGAGTTGATGTGACCGATTTTCTGGAACGAGGGGCAACGGTAAATTCTTCTCAGTACATACAGACTCTAAAACACCTCCGACGTTGAGTTTGTCGTGTTAGAGGCAGACTGGCGTCAATAATCTTGCAACATGACAACGCTCGTTCACACACCTCGCGCGCAACTGGAGAGGCTCTGCGAAACCTGAAGTTTGAACCGATTCTACACCCTCCTTATTCCCCCGATCTTGCGCCTTGCGATTTTTATTTTTTTCCTCTACTCAAGAGAGACCTCAAGGGTAATCATTACACCTCGGACGATGAGGTGAAGGCAGCTGTCAAGTCCTGGATTCGAGAAAAGTCGGAAGAATTTTTCAGTGACGGAGTGAAAAAACTTGTTACACGTTGGGAGAAATGTGTGGAGACCGGGACGCAGTACCGATCACCCAAGGAATTAGAAAAATTACCAGCCCCTGGAGAGATTCGAACCGGGAAGCGTTCGGACTATTACATCCAAAGTCTGGCTGTCTTACCACTGAGCCACCCCGATCTTTTTTTTAAGAATAATATTAAAAATTTTTTTAAATTCTAATTGTGTAATAGTTTGCTATTGGTTGTTCACAAGAATAGGCCAAACACCAGTCAACTTGAATTTGTGCAGTTCCCCAATAAATTGTCTTTAGTAACGCCGCTTCCTTAATTTTTGATTCTGTTAAATAAACCAAAATGGCGTGCCATGTGCGCCCCTTCTTCTTCTTCTTCATTTTACCCCATGCCCCTCACAGCTTAGGGTTTTGACTGGAACCCTCAATCCATTTCTTCTTTGAAATCCCCTCTGTTTCCGGCCATGTTGTACACTTCATTCATAGTTTTTCCTACTATTACAAGTGTCTTGCCTAACTCTTCTTCTTCTCTTACCAGCTGTGCCCCGTGTTTATTATTGTTCTTGGTCCATTCTTTTGAGATGACCGTACCAACTTAACTGTTTCTTTTCTACTTCAGTCACTAAGGGTAAGGGGGTAGTTCAAGTTTCTCAGCTATACTCTTATTTTGAAACTCTACCCATGATTCGGCTCCAAAGGTCAATGTAGGCACGTAAATAATTTTCACCATTTAGTCTGACAACGCCTTTTACTTTTGCATACACGCTCTTGATTATTCTTTGTAGTTTGGGGTTTACTTACGTGTTTTTCTTCTAATGTCTTCCAGATTTATTCCTATGGGACTGTAGCATAAGCTGCTGTTAGATCTAAAAAGATAAGATATGCGCCCTAATTTTTTTTTCTAACATTTTTTCGCTAGAATTCTCAATATGTGGGCCAGCGCTTGTCTTCTGGGATGAAATGGTGCTTGTTCTTCTTCTAGTTCCGCTTCTGTTTCTTGCTTTAGTCTTCTTTCTATTATTTTGGTGTAAACTTTTAGCGCTACTAGTGATATTGCTCGATAGTTTCCGCAGTTCGTCATTTTCCCTTTCTTGTAAATTATGTTGGAATCCTATGCTTTTGGAATCTTCTCCGTTTGCCATGCTTGCTTGTAAATTGTCCACAGCTACGGTTTCAGTTCCTACCCCTTTCTTAAGCAGTTTGGGTATTGCTCGATAGTTTCCGCAGTTCGTCATTTTCCCTTTCTTGTAAATTATGTTGGAATCCTATGCTTTTGGAATCTTCTCCGTTTGCCATGCTTGCTTGTAAATTGTCCACAGCTACGGTTTCAGTTCCTACCCCTTTCTTAAGCAGTTTGGGTATTGCTCGATAGTTTCCGCAGTTCGTCATTTTCCCTTTCTTGTAAATTATGTTGGAATCCTATGCTTTTGGAATCTTCTCCGTTTGCCATGCTTGCTTGTAAATTGTCCACAGCTACGGTTTCAGTTCCTACCCCTTTCTTAAGCAGTTTGGGTACGATTTCGTCTTCTCTGGCCGCTTTTCGGCTTCTTTAAGTGCTTCCTCTACTTCTTCTGCACTTATTCCACTTTGTTCAGTGCCTTGGTTGGTTGGTTATCTGATCCTCCTTAAACTTTTCCTCGTAGTGTTGCTTGCATGTTAATAAAATGGTTTCTGTTGTATTTGTTTCTTCCAGTTGACCCGTCAATCTCTTAATTGGATACAAGAATTTTTTCTGGTTACAATTGAAATCTTGTTCCAACCTTCTTTCAAATTCATCCCATAACTCCGCCTTTGCTTGTTTTATTATGTCTTCTGCTTCATTTCGTTTTTGGTGATAGGCTCTTTGTCTGCTTCTGTTTTGGATGTCTTGTACTCTTTGTATCTCATTACACCAATTTTTTTTTTGTTTTAATTCATTTTCCTGGTGCCGCAAACCTCTTCTGCTGTTTGTATTGTAATTTCTCTTAGTTTTCCCATCTACTGTCGATATACTCCTCAATTTCTCAAAAAAAAAAACATAATATTATATTACTTCATAAGTACTT
>JABXWE010035590.1:0-14910 GCA_014611495.1 Limonius californicus
AAAAGAAAAAGTGAAGCAGAAGAAAGAAAACTGGAGGAAATATCTACAAACAAAGCAGAAAGAAGATTATGACAAATACAAGGACAAAAGAAAGGAAGTTAAAGATGAGGTAAAGAAAGCAAAACAGGAAGAATGGGTAAAATTTGGAGAAAAAATGAAGGACAACTATAGAGAAAACCAAAAACTGTTCTATAGCACTTTAAAGCAATTGAGACAAGAAAGAACCAATCCCTTGAAAAACATCAGAAATTAACAAGGGGAAATAGTGACGAAGGAAGAAGACATAATGGAACGGTGGAGGAGACACTTTGAAGAGGTATTGGAAGACAGTGACGAAGAAAAAGAAGAGAGTGATAACGAAACCGAACAAAACGGAATGAAAGCAAATGAAGGTAAAGATACCTAGATGATATCAGCGATGGAACTGGAAGAGGCAATAAAAAAGTTAAAATTAGGGAAAGCAGCCGGAAAAGATAAGATCTCATAGGAAATGATAAAGTATATAGGAGAAGTAGGAAAAGGAAAAATCTTAACTTTAATGAATGACATAGTCAAATCAAAAAAAGCACCAAAAGAATGGCAAACGGGGGGTAATAGTACCTCTGTACAAAGGGCGATAGCAGAGAATGCAACAATTATAGAGGTAATACGTTATTAAGCATAGTAAGCAAAATATGGGCCAGAATCTGGGAAACACGACTCAAAAATAAATTAGAAGATACGATAGACGATAGTCAGTGTGGATTTAGAAAAGGAATAGGGGCGCAGGACAACATATTTATACTCAGACAAATGGCAGAGAAAGCAATAAATAAGGGAAGAGAGGTTCATATGTGTTTTATAGACTTATGTAAGGCCTTCAACAGGATTAGAAGAAAAGACATGTGGAAGACGTTAGAGAATAGAGGTATAAATACAACAGAAATAGACATGGTCAAGAGTCTGTACACAAAACAACAAATAATATAGTAAGAACCAGAAATGAGGAATCACCGGAATTTGTAACAACAAGAGGTTTAAGACAAGGATGTGTGCTGAGCCCGTTATTATACGCACTAATTATGGACGATGTAGTCAAGGAATGTAAAAAGGCAACGAGGAAATATAAAACAGGAAGATGAAGAATCGAAATAGTACAAATATCAGAGTTAATCTACGCGGATGACTTGGTAATTTTAGCAGAATCAGAAAGAGAGCTTCAATATAATGTGGACACATACATCAGGGAAATGCAGAAAGTAAACATGAGAATTAATATAGAGAAGACAAAGACAAGGATCGTGGGACCAACACAAAGAACACATAAAATAACAATAGGAGGAAAGACAGTAGAACAAGTCACTAACTTTAAATATTTAGGATCATGCATTTGCAGTAACGGAAAAATGGACGAGGAAATAAACGAACACACAGCCACAAGCGGAAAAATCTTTAATGTAATCAAAACTAGCTTCCTGGGTAAAGCAGAAATACCAGAAGATACAAAAGTGGAAGTGGTGAAGAAAGTAGTATACCCTGCGTTGGTGTACGGAAGCGAATCTTGGCCAATCACAGACAAACAAAAGAAGAGAATCACAAGCACAGAAATGAGATTTTGGAGGAAAATCGAAGGAAAAACCAAACTGGGTAGAATTAGAAATACAACTTATAGGGAACAACTGAAGGTGAAAGCGGTAGATGAAGATGGTAGCAGAAAGACAGTTAGGTTGGTTGGGGCATACGTACAGAATGGGTGATAATAGAATGGTAAAAGAAATACTAGAAGCAAGACCGGAAGGGAAAACCGAGTAGGAAGACCAAAAAAGACATAGATTAGAGGTGTGCGAATAGCAGCGGAAGAAAGAGGAATAAACTGGAACACAGTCAGCCAAATAGCACAAGATAGGAAGGAGTGGAAGAAGAGGTGCCGGAAAAACGAAAATGGGGAAGGATGACAACCGACCGACACCAAGCCTTACACCGTCAAGGTAGAAAGGGCTAAGGATTTTGTATGTATGTATGTATAAGCTACTTGTCTACAAACAATTTAAGAGATTTGATGAAATAATACGACAAATTATCGAATATAAACAATTATTAATTCATTTGCTTCAAAGTAGTCTCCTTGGAGTATGTAACGCGCGTCTCCTTACGCCTAGCTATTTTATATTTAATTTTAAAGATAGCATTTTAAATTGCATACTTTATGCTTTTAGTTAATTCAATTTTGGCCTTATTTGAATTTCGTTTCATCCATTCGTATATTTCCGCTTTAGGAAATGGCGATTTGATATTTCAGTGTGGCATTCACTATTTTTCAGAAAGTGCACGTGTTCTTGGACTTTTTTCAGTTATTCTAAGGCTTGGGAATTTTCCCAATTTAATTTTCTCGGCCTCAATACCTTGCTAATATGCTAATACCTTTGAGAAAGTTCTTTTCGCCAGTTTTACAGCTTTAGGCGAATACAATAAGGCCGAAGTCATTTATCGTCAATTAAAATAAAGGAGACCCTGAAGATATGTCGACACGATTGGGGTTTATCTTCCGCATGCAGAATGCAGCTGATGCATCGCAGTTCGAACTATCATCGGCGTTGATAAGCATTACAGAAGTGTCCATTCCGATTATTTTTAATTCTTAAATAAATTTTTGGTAGTACGAGGGTGAATCGGAAAACTGCAATTTCAACCAGAAAGAGGTCGAAGTCAACATTACTCTTTATCTATAAATCGATAGTTGGATAACTGAGATTTATAATTACTGTGATTTCAGTTTCAATCAAAGATAAATTTTGTTCTTGGTTTATATGTAATATAACAAAATTTTGTTTGTGTTTGTCAAATAGTCGACAGTGTACACAAATCTTTTTTATTTAAGACGCAATAATTAGGGGGAATATTGCCAAAAGTTTGTATTTGATTAACGAGTGCGTCTGAACCTAATTCGATAATTTAGGTATTTTTAATCTGGGTGTTTGATTCGTGAGGGTTCGAGAAACGTTGAATACTTGGCGGGTTTAATCGCGATTTGTATATACTTATATATATATTATTATGCTGTGATACCCTTATTTTAAATAATTATTATAATAATACTTTGAGGTTTTAAATAAATTAAATACAGCATATGAAATTGTGCCTGGTTAAACTGGTCAACCGCAAAAAACTAAAAACATATATATTTCTTGAAAACTTAGCATTTTAAAGATCAATATTGCCCCATTTACAATCACCTACAAGCTAACCTCAAAACTTTTGCGTATGAGAAAGTCTTGGTTCTTTCCCTGTCACTGACCAATTGTTAATTTTAAAGGTTATATTTTGTAACATTTGCTTACCTTTACAAGTCAGGAGGCACACCACTTCACGTTAAGCATATTCATAGTAGACTGAGCTCTTTTCACCACATTGTAACTGCATTTGCGTCATTTTTCTTATTGTGTAATAGAATTGGAGCAAAAAAATTATTTGCAACGGAGCAGTCGTGACGCATGCAGTAGTAAAAACGAAACCTGCGTCAGAGATAAGTAATGTTTTCTTCGTTTGACGTTTGTTCGAATTACGTACGTATTCTAATTCTGTAGTAGTAAATAAAAAAATTAGAATAATCGGTCTATTATTTGCAACAATGTGAAATATGTAAATTAAGTGTAAGCATTGTCATGTTCCAGAACCTTTGAAATCCTTGAGAACAAACTGAAATGCTTTGAATACACCTTCTTTATTTTGTTTATAAAGATTAGAATATAAATGTTTGTTGGTTGGCATGTAATATATTTGTAAACGCTAGTGCACGTACATATTATGACTGATCAAATACAAAAACATTTCTGGGCGACCATTTACATAACCATACGTATACGTCAGCAACATATTAGCACAGGTGCGATGACGCTGATGTTTCCGACATGTAACTGCTTTATTGTATTTTTAGTTTTCAATATAGAGCTAAACTAGTGAAGATACTTTGTGATCTATTATATGTTAATTAACAGCAAAGTGTTGCTACGATCAAGAGAATTCTGCGCTCACTAATGTCATGTTTAAATGCTCCCTTAAAATTTATTGGACCAAAACAAAAGAGGTGTTCAAATCACCGGCTATTATCGAATTGATAGTCTCGTGTTAAAACTAATGTGCATATAATCTGTAGAGTAATAGCTCAATCTCCATAAACAGCGCATGAGCGAAACGACATTTTATTCGTTCTTCATGACCTCTTCATCTCCACAAGATAAGAGTGATCTGCAAATGAATTTCATTGTAAACTTTTCCTTTATTTATTTTTTATTGATTTAAACAGTAATCAGAAATTACATTCTTTGAGTTATTGTGCTAACTTAGAAGCCATCTGAAGATAGCCCCTTTTGTGTCTTAATGAGGTTTCTCCATCGAGAAAAACCTCTTCTATCTCACTGAAGATCCTTTGGCCACTTCCGTTTCAGTCTTCTGTTATGTTCATGCAAAAGCGGTTGAAGAATAGGATTGTCATGGAATTCTAGCTTTTCATGGTGTTTGCTGCTTCTTTTTTGAATTACTGCTTGAACGGTTGGTAAGTTAAGATCTTGGTGGAGTGTCTGATTTGTGATATACCATGAGGCGTCAGTTATTGCTCGGAGAATTTTTGATTGTACACGTTGGATAATGTCAATGCTGAATATACTGGCACAGCCCCACAGTTCTATCCCATAGGTACGTGTGGGCGCAATTATGGCTTTATATATCAACGTTTTATTTACTAGTGACATTTTTGAACTTCTACCTAGTAACCGATATAGTTCTCTCATTTATAGTTCAATCTATTTTCGTTTCTTCTTTATGGGTTCCCTCCACGTCAACTTGCTGTCTAGATGAATTCTTACGTACTTTACACTTGATGTCCTTGGGATTTCTATATTATTGATGAAAACTGGCGGACATGTGAAGGTTTTGGGATTTAGTATCATTAATTCTGATTTTCTATTTTTTGCGCCATTCTCCAACTGGACGAGATGCTCCCGAAGTTCGAACTCACTACTACCGAGTCTTCGTGGATTGCATTGGCAATTGGCCTCAGAAAAATGCCCTGATTCCAGATTTGATGGATTGGAATTCAGAAGTTGCTTCATTTACTCTTGTTCTGAACTGTATTTCCTCCAGATATGATTTTAGTAACGTATAGTACGAGGTTGGAAGGCACTGCTTAATATTGTATAATAAACCATCGTGCCAGACTGTGTCAAAGGCCTGAATTACATCTAAAAAAAGAAATATCGAACAATATTTTTTTTCTTTTATAGGCTCATTAATGGCGTATACTAAGCGATGGCACTGTTGAATGGTTTAATGCTCTGAGCGAAAACCAAACTGATGCTCCGAGACTATATTTAGGAGAGCCTTTATGTGGGGTAGCAGTAATTTTTCTAATGGTTTCGAGATTCCAGATAATAAACTTATTGGTCTGTATAAGGCAACATTAGTTAATGCTTTTCCAGGCTTTGGGATGACAATGATTTCCGACTTTTTTAACTCTTTAATTCTTTAAATAGGTTAGCGTAACTAATCCCTTTTTTGGTCATTCTTTCAACATTTCTGAATTTATTTGATCTATTCCAGGTGCCGTTGTTTTCGTTTGGGTTAATCTGGTGTCTAGCCTTTGAATTCGCTGTTTCGTTTTGCTTGTTTGTAGTCTTAATAATTGTATGAAGGTATTAGAAGTATTATAGAGATCTGGTTTGATACCAGATACTATAAATTAGAATTGAAACGAGCGTTCATTTATTCGTAAAATGGTAACTTAGTAAACAAATAACAACAACATACATAATCCAAAGCAAGGCGACCCGATAAATGTAGTGCACGCGCACTACAGTATTTATCAAATTTAACTGTGAGGGTTTCACCTGGAAAACAATAAGATACGAGATTGGTGTATTATGTTCGACAACTGTCAACTACCATGTAATTTTGGAGAAAAACGGACCTTTCAATTGTATGATTTTTTGTGAGTAATATTTGGATATAGGTGCGAAGAACATTTTAATATGATTTTGATAATCATTAGTTGTAATATTATTAATTTAATGTGATTTATGTTTAAAATGAATATGAATTTTGTTAAGAAAAATAATTGATAGGCCGTGAACATTCCTTTTTAAGCAAGGAATATGGCTATAATTTCGGTTTCGATGTAAATGATAATTTCAATAGTTATTTAATTATTTAAGATTTGGTTTATTTGTGTTAATTTTATTCTTTCTTTCCCATTGGTTGAGGAAGCCACATGTTGTTTGTAAAATGTACTTACTTTTGTTTGTATTTTCATGTTGCTATGGTTACTTGTTAAAAGAAGGAAAAAACAAGGGAGACTTGCCATGAAAATCTCAACGTGAACAGACGCTCGAGTGGCGAGTCAATTAAAAATTGACATTTTGTGTGTGTATTATATCCTGTTTGAATATCACTGTTATTAAGTGTTGCGGTGGATAAATGGATAAAATTCGGTAAATTAAACGAAAATCAAAAATTTGGGGCGGAGTATCAAAGTAACGTCAATAGACTTCAGTTGTTTTTCGACATGTTTTATTTGTATCTACGTTTGACATTTACGACGTCAACAAACTTCAAGGTAAGGAATCATCTACAAGTTGGACAAAAAGTTATTAGGTACCTGTTAATTATTTGGGAGATATTCGCATCATATTCTGGAACTGCAACTGGAATAGCAATAGAATTCAATTTAAAAAATAAGTAACATCGAATCAACACCAATTTGAAAAGTGAAGCAAGTTTAGGGTTAACAATTTAAAAAGAAAATACAGTGCAATCCGTTTATAAAGTATGTAACTCACGGGACCTCGCTAAAAAAGCTTGGCAGGTAAGAAAACTTGAAAAAATCAAAATGGGAAAAATAGGCGTTTTATTTTAGTTTTTATACACATATATGCATGTACATACATACATAACAAAAAATATGTATACATTTCTATATTCTACACTTTAAAAAATCTGTAATTTTCCTCTGTTTGTAATTGTTTATAAGCTTTTTTCCGTGTCAGCGTCGATTATTTCTAAATGAGTCAGTACGTCTTGATCTCTAGTAGTTTCGTAAAAGTAGGTTAGTTGCCTCAAGTAGTGTCGTGCCTGGGCAGATGGTGATGGAGCTGGAGGTTCGCTTGACTCAGCTTCTTCGCCTTCCCCTTCGTTTTTCGTGTCATCCACGTCTTGATCGGTCAATTGCGCAGTCGTGAATGGCAGCTCTTCATAGCTGAGGAAGTCATTCAAGCCGGAATCTGTTGAGTCAATTCGAAGCCAGCCACTGTGCGATAGGAAGATTGTCCTCTTTCTCAAACTGGTCAGGGATGAGACCGGAATGAATAAATCTGTTATGTATGGTTCTGACGCTGACATCCCTCCAAGTCTTCTTCAACATCTTGCAGGCGTTCAGAACAGAGGTTTTACTGAGATTAAAATTTTCCCCCTGCTTCTGGATGGCTTCCAGCACGAGTAGCTTCCTATAATGTCATTTGCGACTCCTGATGACGCCCTAGTCCATTGGTTGAAGAACACTAGTGGTGTTTGGGGGCAGGAAGACCAATCTGAACAATTGTCCAACAGAAGAACGGGTTTTCTTCCCTTTTTGACGAGTCCATCGAATATTCCCGTAACCATCCAGCACCTTCGATCCGCAGTGTACTTCACTGGTTTCTGGAATTTGCCAATGACTAGGAGTTCTCTTTTTTCTGTGCCAGTGGCATTTGCACAGAAGAAAACTGTTTGGCGTTCTTTGGGCATTTTACCGCCAAAGCACTTTTGATTTTTAAATTTCAGTGTAGAATTCGGGCTCATCTTGAAAAAAATACCAGTCTTGTCCCCGTTGAAAATGTCTGTTGCATTCCTGTCGACATCTTTTGCTTTACCACAAACCTTCCCAAAATTTATCTGATGGCGCTTTTTAAAACGTTGTACCTACTCAACCATGGGAATACTCATAATTTTAGATTCCCATCATACTAGCCAGTTGATCTGCCTTAATTTTTAAAATTGGACCACTAACCATTTTGCTGGATAACCATTTGAGGAGCGCTTGATTCAAATCCTCGTGAGTTGGCTTTCTTAGCCTATTCGTTTGGTGGTTCGGGTTTTTTCCGATTCAGCCTCGATTTTAACCCTCAAGCACCATATTGTGTTTATGGTTGAATATACCAGATTGAATTATTTGGCCACTTCACTCGTCATCTGACCACTCTTCAGCGCCTTAATAACTGCTAACTTGCTTTCTATACACAACGCCATTCTATTCGCACTCATTTTGACTAAAACAAATTCACCTCCCATTTCAATACACTTCGATATTTACTTTGCAGACCAGTTAAACAACAACTGATTGCAAGTGCCATTGGCCATACCGGCCAGTTTTAAATTAAAGAGCAATTAAATTTTAATCCGGAAGTGTTGGAAATACCAACTTTCACCCCGCAGTATCTGCCCACCCGCCTATCTGTCTTTCTGGGAAGAGATCTTAGCGGGTAAATATTGTTTCCAGGATTAAATATGGAATTTCCCAATCCAAAATAGTAATTTACGTTACAAGTCTGGGAAGTGATTTATTACGGTACGAGTTAGATGTTTATGGCCGAGGCGACGAAAGAGCGAGTCAAGAATATCTAAACGAGTACCGTAATAATAACTTCACGGACGTGTATCGTACTACGTTTTATTTAATACTGTTAACGATTTTAAATAAAAAGCAAAATTAAAATTTTAAATGTCATATTTGGCAATAGGCAATGTAATCATTTTATTAAAAAATAAATTGTTATTTTAACGGATACGCTCCTATGTGACTTTGATTATTTAATAAAAACAAGAGTTACTAAGGCAACAGTGTAAATGAAGGCAAACATATTGTTTTGTAAAAAAATTCGAAAAATAATATCTGCTGGAAAATGGCTAGTGAATCAAGTGAAATTTCTCAGAGAAGCCACAGAAGCTGTGGAGAAACTTATTCTTGTCAAGTGTTCGCAAAGGTATGGGAAGGAATATGCGTTATTTTGCGACTGGCGGAAGAAATATGAGGTCGAAAAACGAGTGTAATGAAAACAATATGTTGGCTTACGAGGGTCGATTGATAACTAAGGTTTCCAATCCTATATTCTACAAAAACACCATTTAGTGTCACACGCTTTTCCAACAGCTGTATCCATTTCCTCATTCCGAGCATGAAGAAACTTTCTGGTTTACTCTTGATCCACTTGCGCACAGCAGCCTGAACTTCGGTATCCGACGAAAAACGGTACCTTTCGATACCTCCTTCAACTTTAGGAACAACCAGAAGTCCGAGGGTGCCAAATCGGGGCTGTACGGAGGGCGAGAAACAACCGTGAATTTCAGGTTGGTCATTGTGTTCGTCGTTTCGCGGCTGCAATGCGGTCTGGCGTTGTCGTGGTGCAACCTGAAGTGGTCCTTTGCGGCCTTACTCTACGGATACGTTTCTTGAGTGCTCGTAAGGTTTCGCAGTATCTTGCCGAATTAATCGTTGTTCCCTTCGGCAGATGATCCGTGTGAGCGACAACCTTTGCATCCCAAAATATCGTGAGAGTGACTTTGTGTGCTGAGGAAACTGTTTTGAATTTCCTTACACCCGGAGATGAAGGGTGACGACATTCCATCGCCTGCTGGGTCGTAATGATGAACCCAAGATTCGTCCCCGGTGGTGATGTTCATGAGAAAATCATCTCCTTGACGACGATACTGGTTAAGGAGTTCTTGACAAACGTTTCTTCTCTGTTCTTTATGACCCCGTCAATTGTCGCGGGACCCACCAGGTGCAGATTTTTCTGTAATTCAACATCTGTATAATGTGCTGCACTCTTTCTTGACTAATGCCCAGTTGCAGAGAAATTTTTCTTTGCTTAATTCGGCGATTTCCTTAAATCAGCGAATCCACTCGTTTTTGATTCTCCTCATGCGTCACTGAAATTGGTCGTCCTGATCTTCTTTCATCAAACACATTCATCTCGCCCCTATTGCAGATTTTTTCACATCGAACCCATTGGCGAACATCCTTCACATCCATACAAACATTGCCATAAACAACTTTCAAACGCATGTGAATTTCGATGGGCGCGCAACGTTCCAGCTTTAAAACTTCTATCACCGATCGTTGTTTGGTACGTAACTCAGAAGTCGAGCTCATGATAAATGACACTATTACGCAACGGCGCGACACAGAAAACTGAAACTTTGCACGTTTAGACTGCTATTAGAGACCTTAGTTATCAATCAACCCTCGTACTTTTTGGATTTGGTTAGATATTTTTCTTTTTTAAGAATTTTCCTTTTAACTGATCACATTTTACATTTTAGTCGAAAACATTTAATAGTTCATCAATATGGTCTAAGTACTCGATGGTTAAGTCGATGGTGATCGTTAATGAGAATGTCGACATTTCACGTTTTTAAAAAAGCCAAATATGGGCCACCATCCAAATCAGTCGAAGGTGCTGACTAGGGAAGAAGTTGAAAAATTCATACGAGAGGCACCTACGAAGGAGTATTTATCAGTAAAGGTAATCGCTTTGCTAGGAATTTCTGGACGGTGTCGAAGAGAAGAAATTTATAATTTAACCGTAGATGTAGAGGATACTGGGTCTCAGTTAGTGGTTCGTATTAATCAAACAAATGCATATGTTAGACGGGTTTTTACTGTGATTAACACCGATGAGATGGAATACATGGATGTCTTCAGAAAATATTACAAATATTCCGACCAAAAAACTTCCCTGAAAAAGCACTTTTGGTAGGTTATAGGCAAGTTAAATGCATAAGCCAGAGTTGGTATAGGTACATACTGTTGGGGGAGCACCTAGAAAAATCGCCGAATTTCTCAATCTTGAACATCCCCCAAAGTATACAGGCCATTGCTTCAGAAGAACTTTGTCAACGTTCTTGGCCAACGCTGGAGCTGATATCAATGTTTTCAAACGGCATGGAGAATGGAAGAGGTCAAAAGTTGTGTAACGATTTCCGCGCCTACTTGAAGGCAACCCTTGCTACCTATTTAGTTGTTCGCGTATTAGTAGGAATTTGTTACATTTCGAAGTTGGCACTTCCGTCAAACGGCGCAGTATGTGGTTGAGTTCCGGAAGTTGGGGGGGGGGAGGCAATTTTAACGACGGTTTCGGTAAATAGGACATTTTGATTATTGTCGTGCTTGCCGGATGTACATTTGTGAATAGTGATCTAATTCTTGGTAAATCGTTTATCGATTTGGAATTTATTTTCCGATTTGGAGTTTACTACACACAGGAGTTAGTTTCTTATAGTTGAGGGAAAGCAAAAACTCCAGGAATTCAATTTCCAATTTAGAATTTATTCCGGGCAAGATTTTTTTTTTGTGGTAAGTATGCCGGTTTCCATCAACTGGCGAGTTATTAATTGACAGAAAAATTTTGTCCTGTCTTAATTTCCTGAACTTTAATTCTAATATTAGATGAATTAATTTAGGCAAAAAGTTTGGGCGGCTGGAAAAATTCTACGTTTCGCAAGTGGGTCCGATTGATACGCAGACATCGGCGGGTTACCCTGGGAAGGTTTTTCCAAAACCGAGCAGACGCTTGGGGCCATCGGTAAGGAGCCTGGAACACGGTCGCGTTGATAGCCGTTACCTATTTTAAAAGGGAAGTGTTTTTACTCTGTTTTCACTTTAAATTTTATCACCTTGCCTTCGTATTTACAATTTTATTACCTTCAGTTAAGAGTTAATTATTTAATTGATTTTGTGTCATTGAAATGTACTATTGGGGTCTAATTGAGGAAATATGTAGATATTAACTACAATTGTAGTATTAAATTTATTGGGGAAACAATTTTACGTACACCACATATAGGGTGCTCCGATAGTTGGGATTGTATTGCGTTTTCAAGGTTTAACAGCATGAATTTTTTTTCCTTTCCTAGATCGCTTCATGTTTACGCATTATTCTAATCCGCGGAGGCCTTCTACGACGATTAGAGCGCTAAAAATTAAAAATTATCTGTTCTGGTGAGCGCAATAATTTTCCTTAAATTGTTTGAGTTTCGCCCAATTAAAGTCTTTTATTTTGGTTACGTGAAAGTAAAGTTGGCGCTTTTGTGTACAATTTCGTACCAAAGACTTGTAATTGTGGGGTTGTTTTACATTATTAATTATATGAGGTTTTGGTTGCACCTTGTCTTTTTCTTTTACGTCGAAATATCTGAAGCTAAGTCTACCTAAGGACAGATAGGGGACATAAAGGTAGGTGATTATCTATCTTGGGGTCCGACTTCCCATTTTCCATCTCGGACGATGTTAGTAAATTATAAATTGGTAGAGCCATTTTGATTGGGTTGAATGATACAAGGGTACCCGTACATATTTCTAATTCATAATGTTTAATAAAAGAATCACTTTCTAATATAGAAATATAAAATACCACGCACGACTATTTTGGTTTATACACAAAACCACATACCACAAAATAAATAAAAACTGCCAGATGCTTTGATAAAGAACTTTAATACACAAATTATGTACACGAACTGAAGTTAAGTCTTAATTAGTTACCCATTAATACAAATATGCACATAAAAAAGTTTATATTACAACCATGAAGCTAGCTAACAGTAATCATGTTATACAATAAATACTACAGTCATCGCGACGAGTAATGAAACACAACGAATGATAATTCCTTTATAGGTATGACTCGTAGCTAAGTTCACACGTAACAGTGACAGTGGCAAAGAATTGTAACAAGAAGCACACTAACTATTTTACAACCCTTCGTATGCACAGCCTGTGCCGGGAGTCCAAACCAAACAAAAGAGTATGCATGACTACACTAAAACTTAAATGTTATCACATAAAATATTGTACTTAACGATCCACGCAGCAAATCAGTTAGAATCTATGGGGAAAAAGCTTGAAGATCAACTTACAATAGGATTATAAATTGATCCCGATTTAGCACCTGCCCAAACCCAAAAGGAATTCAGATTGGACTCCGGGCGCAAAGCTTCCTCACAACTGGTCAAAAGAAAAGGTGAAGTAGGAACACCGTTATGGTTAAATATTGCACTAGTTAAAGCTCACAGAAAAGGCCTAGAAAATTATTTGCCAAAACGTGAAATTTCGAGTATTACAGGTTTAATTCGAGTCCTTGTCTATATGCACTTGTTTCTCGCATCCTTGTGACCAAACAAAAGAATAACTCACATCACATTCAAATGTCTTTGCTCGTTTGTTTTTTAAATCTAACCCTGTTCTATATTCGTTTATTTTTTTCCACTTAAAATGTTTCTTAAACAAAACAACACGTTAGTGCCAACAAAATTAAACTTTTGACAGCAGATTAAATGTTGACCAATCTACAATCTGGAGGGAGTCTCTTTATAAAATAAAATTACACCAAATTTACTGTATGTTAAACTTGGAAATTTTTGCCAAAAAATGTGTGGCTAGAAAATAAAAACAAAACCATTCGATTAACTTACTATCCAGTGTTGAGGAAAGAAAGAATAGTTACAGAGGCTGTTAAGAGTTTAAAGTAAAACCATTACAGGGTGTCTGTTTATAGTTGTAGGGTCACAGATGGTATTGCAATTGAAATTTTAATATCACTATATATTTTTAATTAGTTTTTAAATATTAAAAGAAATATAGGTTCAGGAGGTGATGGCTGAATCACCCTGTATAAATGTTTTTTGTTGATTATTTTTTAGATAACAAATAAACAAATTAACTGCAGAAAACTAAAAAATGAATTGGCTAAACAAACAAAACAACCTAAAACAAAAGAATGTCGCCGGTTTGACAATTGACATTTGATTTTTTAAAGAATAAACAAACGTGATAATAGATGTCATTCTTCAGTTGACATGTGACATTTGATTTAAAGAGAAAGTACAAAAAAATGAGCTAGCATGTTGTCAGTTTGACATTTAAGCAAAAACAATCAACTCCAGACAAAACAAAGAATGACCTTCATATGTGGGCAGTTTGACATCTGACATTCAAAAAGTAAACAAAAAATCGGAGAAAAAATGACTAATGTTGTCAGTTTGACCTTTGACATTCAAAAAATGACCCAATATATGTAGATTTGACATTGGGAGTATAAATAAACAAAAGAACTCATTTGTCAGTATGACAATTTTAAAGAATAAACTAACAAAACAATTTCTGAAAAAGAGGAATGTCATTCCATTTACTAAATGACATTTGAAATTTAAAGAATAAACAAACGAAATAAAATGTATCGTTCGTTAGTTTGACATATGACATTCAAAAACAACACATAAAAATCAAAAAAAAAAGAATGATCTATCTTGTTGTCAGTTTGAACTTTGACATTCAAACAATATCTTCAGAAAAAAAAACAAATGACCTACCATGTGTAGGACTGACATAAACAGTTGAAAGAAGAAACAAAAGAATTGATTTGTCAGTATGACAATTGCAATAATAAACAAAATAAGTTCAGCAAACAGAAGACCAAATTTCTATTTCTCAGTTTGAGAGCTAAAATTTACAGATTAAAGTAAAAAAAAAAACATTTACTAAATGAGATTTGAAATTTAAACAATAAACAAATGAAATAACATGTGTCGTTCGTTAGTTTGACATATGACATTAGACATTCAAAAACTACACACAGAATTTACAGTTTAAAGTAAAAAAAATAAAAAAACAAAACAACTTCTGAAAAAAATAATGTCCTTGCATTTATCAATTTGACAACTGACATTTGATATTTAAATAATAAACAAATGAAGTTCAGCAAATAGAAGACCAAACTGCTATTTCCCACTTTGACAGCTAAAATTTACAGATTAAAGTAAAAAAAAAACAAAACAACTCTGAAAAAAAGAATGTCCTTGCATTTATCAATTTGACAACTGACATTTGATATTTAAATAATAAACAAA
>JABXWE010035603.1:0-19975 GCA_014611495.1 Limonius californicus
TCTGTCAAATCTGACTTTTCTAATTGATTTTGTGTCATATTTGTTGAGTTTAAATGTATCGTTTTTTCTAATACGCAGGTGGCAAAATACCTAACAAAAAGAAAGAAGTAAAAGGGTTTCTTTTTACATATCAGAAAAAATTATACCTTCTAATTTATTTATTTGCTACATCCGTGCAAACTTATCATTCTAGTTATTTATCGCTGATTGTCAAGTTGATCATTATTTTAACAATGAGTCAATCGGTTATCCAAAGAATTGAAATTTTGATATTATTAGGATGTGGTGATAAAACAAGAACGCAGAAGCAGGTATGCGAAATCTTCAATACTAAGTATCCTGACCGTCGTATTTCTCAGTGTACGGTTAGTAGAATAGAAAACAAATTTCGTGAATTTGGAAATGTCACAGATATTCCTAAATCTGGTAGGAAACGCATTTTATCCGATGAAAAGAATTTGGATATATTGTTAGATATTCAAGATAATCCACATAAACCTACAAGAGGAATTGCCGCCGATAATGTTAGTAAAATGGTCGTATTGCGTCTTATAAAAAAAGAAAAATACCACCCATATAAAATTCATTTTAGTTCAAGAACTTAACGAGGATGATCCTGATCGCCGACAGGAATTTTGCGAAATCATGGCAAATAGATGCCAAGATGATCCGTTATCTATAAAAAGATTGTTTTTTCTGATGAAGCAACATTCATTTTAAATGGAACAGTCAACAAACAGAACTGTAGATACTGGAGTACAGAAAATCCACATTGGATGATGGAGGCCAATACTCAATATCCTGAGAAGGTGAACGTTTGGGCTGGAATTATAAATTGTCAAATTATCGGACCATATTTCTTTGATAGCACATTAACTGGCGCGCGTTACTTGGATTTCTTGCAAAATTTCTTAGTTCCAGAATTAAGAATAGTTTTCCCAGATGATGACAACCCTAATGAAATTGATAGAAATATTTGGTATCAGCAGGACAGAGCTACACCACATTTTGCATTGGAAGTAAGAACCTATCTCAATCAAGTTTCTCCTAATAGGTGAATCGGTAGACGCGGTGAAATTGAGTGGCCTGTCCGTTCTCCCAATTTGACCAAGCTTGACTATTTTTTATGGGGTTATTTAAAATCTAAAGTCTACTACAACAGACCAAATAACATCGATGGTTTAAAAGACAAAATAAGGTAAGAAATTAATCAAATCACTCCGGAAACGATACAAAATGTTTTAAAAGAATTTCAGCAACGCCTCCATTATTGTCAAGAAGCAACGGGCGCCCAGTTTAAACATTTGATTTAAAATGTTTCATGTTCTTTTGTTTCCTTAGTGACATTAAAAATGTAATATTTTTCAATAAAAAAATTTAGAGAAATTAAAAAATCTTATATTGCTGGATAGAGAATTAAAAACCCTTTCAAATGAGCTATCACATGCACCCTCGTTCCATTTAAAAATTTTAAAGGGGTTGCTGTCACTTCAAGGGGGTTGAAGGGGGAGGTATAAAATTATGCTTAAAAAATGTCATTTTAGAATTAAAAATCAACGTGTTTAAGGATTTTACTCATAAATTGCAAATTACGTAGAAAATGAATTTATCCGTTACTTATGAACTTCAAGATAATAAAGAAGGCAGACAAGCTGGACAAAGAAGGAGGGAAGCTAACGCACAATTTCTTTATAATAACTATGATTAGGAGACGCTTAGTTTTGTAAGTGCCTGTTGAAATAATTTAAACAAAATTAATTTCAAACGAATTGTGAATTATTTTATTATGAAAATACAATACAGTTTTGTGTTTATTTAACTTTCTTGTTGAAGCAACTAGAAATATACAGCTTCACTGATTTAACTCATTAAATGGGTAATGACTGATTATTTAAGGAATAATAGGTAACGTCTTGACTGAATGTTATTATAAATACTAAAATATTCGAAAACTGCACTCCCAGCACCCAAATACCGTATTATTAGAAAAAAATGTATATCAAAAGGTAATTATAAAATAGAGAAAAATAATATTTAATAAAAATAATGCAGAATAGTCATAAATAAACTTACAAAAATACTAAATTCAACATTTTTTCACATACTTTCTATAGAAAATGTAACATAATACAAAAATTCGACGGACTAACTAAATTACAAATTCGCAAATAATTAAGGCGAAGCTGTGGTATCTCGGGCTTTTCCATCAGCAATCCCATTTTCCGTAGAGTCAGTCGAATACTGTCACGGCAGCCAGTATATCCTGTATCATCCACACACTTTTGATGAATATTTTTAACTGTAGGCACTTTTTTTTCGGTTGTATAAAAGTTTATTACATTTCGGCGTAACACATCCTGATCGAGGGCATCCAATTCTGTTTTTGGTGATAACCTCTTTCGTTTTTTATTAGGACTTACAAACGAAAACGATTGTGCTTGGTTAACATCTTTTAATTGTTTAAAAACACTCCCCACTGTACGAAGACTAACACCAGTTACCGCTGCTACACGTTCTTGAACTTTATTTAATTCTATTGTAGGTCCTTCTAATGCTTCTTGTTGCATCAATTGTAAAACATTCGCAACAATTTCGCGACTTTGGGCGCCCAAAGTCTTCCCTGCGTTAATTTTTAATTTTAGATTGAGACTCCATTGCACGCACTTTTCACTAGAGTGTGCAGCGATGTTGACTGCTACAAACACACGATGCAAATGAGCTCCAGGCCTCCCCCACTAATTTCGTGGTAGTTCGCAATATTCACTCACAAGCAAGGTTAAATCTGTGATTAAAGATTTACATAAGTTTTTTCATTCTCGTGAAGGATTCTGTGTTCCTCATGTCTCAATTTCTGCCTTCTTTTCTCGAAAGTACTGGAACTATTCCAAGAGTACCAACCTTTGAAGTTCTGCAGTGGTGCGTTTTTTTGTTTGCTCAGTCTCATAACTCTCTAGAGCTGAACGATTATTGTGGCGAATCGATTGAGAAGTAGAAGGGATTTCACAAGAATCAAAAACACTCGATGAGCCCTCATTTTCACCTTTCTTCTTTGTTACTTCTCCATTTTTTGTTTCATTTGGGCCGTTCTTCAAAGTGGTTGTACTTTCTTAAAAAAGTAAATAAATTTATTATGCACTGCAAATAATACAGAAAGTAATATAATAATATTACCAAGAATTCTAGAAACTGATTGGTTTGTTCCTCCTGCATCAAATATTTTTCTAATTCTTATTTCCACTATTTTAGGATAATTTTTTTGTTTCCGATTGCCTTACGTCTGTTTTCTTTTTGAACTCAGTTTTCATATTGTTAATCTTTTTTCTCACTTGTTCCGCCGTAATCGCCTCCCCAAAATTATTCTTATAATCTTCAATAAATTTACGCAACGCATCAATTTTGCTGTTTTAACGGAAGGAATTTGAGATTTGGAAAGTAGAAGTGGTTCTTTTAATAAAAGTACAGAAGCTAGTTGATTGTCTGCATCACTATTATTACTGGAATTATTTGTCTCGGGTTCGGATAAATCACTCGACATTTTTGTCTTATAACACACACAAAAGTCTTTACAACATTTAGTATTTCAGACCACGTTAACACGCAGAATCCCGTTAGCAAACTAAAAATTTGTTTACCCTTACGAGATCGGTACAATGATATACAGAGTAGTTTCGCTAGGTGAGTAAAACAACAGCCTACTGTTCTAAGTATTTACTAGATAGTATTTGCTTAGAAATATAAATAAATATTACATTTACCAGCATTTGCCAGTGAGTAAAAGCAAAAGATTATGCATGCCAATTTAAGTATTTACTAATACTAAAACATTATACTGGCAGTAAATGCTTTTATTTATAAGTAACACCTTTTAGTAAATATTTAATTTTATACATACTGTCCAATGTATATATGTTTTTTTAATAATATTCTGACATGGGGGTTCGCCTGTAGGAAATAAAGGATAGGTTTCGATTAATAACTTTCGCAAAATTATCAACAGACCAAGAGTCCAAAAGAAAATTTGTCTCCTGACTGGTTTATCGTAAAGATCCATTCTGCACTTTGCTTTTCATTTCAAGGTAATTATTACTTCTGGTATCTTCTATAATTTGTTTAATGTACTGTAACTGGGGTTTTCCTCTTAGGTTCTCATCATTCATTTTTCCTTCGATTATAACCTTGTCTCCTATTGCACCCTGCACCAATAATTTCCATTATAATTTTCTTTAAACATTATTTTCATTATATTATACGAAAGGGAAATAACATTGTTGTAACGTTGCATGTGCAATAAATACACCAAGTATATAATTTAAGGATGTAACTTTCTACAATCACACAAAACAATAAATTACCATTACAAAGGTTTCATTATATACAAATTTAAAAATTGGAAATTAATACGTTTGATATATTTAATCGAAAAGCGGCTATGATTTGGAACTGTAATAATCCAAAATGCTTTGTTCACATATTTTTCGAGGTGTCAGTTTTAATTTACAGATTTGTATATTTTTCATAGAAGAAATCTGTAGGTTACAAAAGGATTTTTGTAAAATAATAAATACAGATGTACGCTAGCCTGCATGTGGCAATTTTTATGTTTTTACACCCCATTTGTATTTGAGAAATTATAATTAAAACGAATGCAGATAATCAGTTTATCATTTCAATAATTTATTTAGTTGAAGATTTCGCAAAAACGATATTTAAACCTATTCTTTCTCTTCTGCAATAAGCGAAATCCTCACTTATAAAGACAGTTTTTGGAAATACCTCGTACGGCATTTAGAAATATAATTCAAAATAAAATATAATTTGCCTCATGATTCTGAATAAAATCAACCACGTACGTATTATAATTTAGTTATATGAAGGCTGGGGATGTGCAGAAGCAGACCTAAATTGAAACACTGTTTGAGATTCTAATGTTCTGGATTTCATCTACTTTGTCAGTTTTCTTGGAGCACTACAAAAAATGCGTTGACAAAGGGTTCCAGCAAAATGTAGGTCATTGGGATAAATATTTACTTACAACCCTGTCATCTTTGTACTCCAGATGCGGGTTGCAGACCATTAACTATATAATATTTTGTTGGATCTTTTATTTAATAACAGTATAATGATTAGTTAGAACATAAGCTCATTGTTTAACACAATTATTTGGTTGTATTTACTGTATGACTATGGCTAATGTCATTGTAAATGTTGTTCTTAAAATTCTACAGAAAATATTAAAATAAGTCCGATTCTCATAATCGGTACTTAAGAATAATGTAAAACTAATTTATGTGCAAAATTATAGCGATGATATTATGAATATATAAATACTTGAGACACTAGGATATTTATTCATACTTTGAATTTTGTCTAAAGCTGTAAAATGACATCCTAGAATTTTTTTTGTTGTGTTTATTTTATTAGCATCAGAATATGAGCATTCTATGAGCTAATTTTACGTAAGTATGCATTTGAGCTCAAAACTTTATTGGAGAGCACTCCCATCGGTGTCCTTCCATGTTTAATTCGTCAGATCCTTTGGCCATTTCATCTAAAGTCGCCTTTTGGGTGGATCTGCTGTCAGTGGTTCCAAAGTTTCGTTTGGGTGACTTTCCAGGGTGTTTTGATATTTTACAGCGTACTCTTTGATGATATCTTTCACATATGGAATCTTTAGGTCGGCATGTATGGTGAGATTTGTCACATACCATGGTGCATTTGTCATATTTCGTAGGGTCTTCGACTGGAAGCCTTGTATAATATCGAGATTGGAATTTCGGGCACATCCCCATAGCTGGCATCCGTATGTCCAGATTGGGCGGATTATGGTTTTATAAAGTAGAGTTTTATTCTCTAGCGCTAAGGGAGATTTTCTTCCAATAAGCCAATATAGCTTTCTTATCTTAATATCCATTTCTTTACGCTTCTTGCTAATATGCGTTTTCCAGGTTAAGCGCCTGTTGAGATGGAGTCCCAGGTACTTCACTTCTTTTGATTGTGCAATGGCCGTATTATTGAGAGTGACAGGCGGACATGTTGGACGTTTTGTTGTAAATGTGATGTGTGCTGATTTGTCTTCGTTAACCTTTATTCTCCATCTATCCAACCAGATTTCAATTTGATTTAGGTGGGCTTGAAACATCGCAGATGCTGTATTCGGATCTTTATTACATGCAAGAATCGCCGTATCATCGGCGAATGTGCTTATCATGGTGTCGTTGGAAGTTGGCAGGTCAGAGATAAAGAGTAAGTACAACATTGGACCTACGACGCTACCCTGGGGTACACCTGCGTTTATTTCTTCAATCTGAGATAGATCGTTGCCAATCTTAGTTTGAAAGCTTCTATTAGTGAGGTACGAATGAAATATGAGGTAAAACTCTTGCGGCATTGTTTTCTTTATTTTATATAGCAGCCCTCTAGGCCAGACTCTATCGAACGCTTGTCTAACATCACAGCAGAACAGAATAGTTTACTTTGAAGTGCAGTTTGTATGTACGAGGCATGTTTTTAAAGTAAGTACCGTTTTTAAATTACGCCGCCGCAGCGCTGCAGTTGCCGTTTAGCGCATGCGCGTAGTGTAGCTACATCAGTTGGGAAGCCACAGACGCCATTACGACGCCATTTGATCGAGTCTTCGATTGTTTACGTGATTTTAAAATGCCGCCGACTATCGAGAATCCCGCCGACTGTGAAGTGCGTGCTGTGATTCGTTTTCTCTGTGCTAAAGGCTTAAAAGCAATTGACATTCATCGTCAAATCAGTGAAGTTTATGGTGAAAACATTATGAGTGAAGGAATGGTGCGGAAATGGGTTAGGGCCTTCAAAGATGGCCGCACAAACGTTCATGATGAGGAACGAAGTGGGCGACCTTCAGTCATTACCGATGATCTCATTCAAAAAGTGGACTGTAAAGTGAAAGAGAACAGACGGTTCACAATTTCGTCCTTAGCTGAAAAATTTCCTGCTGTATCAAGAAGTGTTCTCTACGAAATTGCGTCCGAACGTTTAAATTATCGGAAACTGTGTTCACGGTGGGTACTGAAAATGTTGAATGATGAGCACAAAACCAAACGATTGGGCAGTGCATTGGGCTTTCTCGAGCGTTACAGTAACGAGGGCGAGGATTTTTTAAGCCATATCGTTACAGGCGATGAAACGTGGGTAGCCTACGTTACACCAGAATCAAAACAACAGTCAATGGAATGGCGGCATTCAACATCCCCTAGGAAAGTCAAATTCAAGCAAACAATTTCTGCCCAGAAAATCATGTGCACTGTCTTTTGGGACAGACAGGGTGTGTTGTTGGTCGATTTTCTGCCTCGCGGTGAAACGATCAATGCAGCCGCGTACTGTGAAACTTTAAAAAAACTGCGCCGCGCAATTCAAAACAAAAGGCGTGGCATGCTGAGTGCAGGCGTCGTTTTGCTCCACGATAATGCTCGTCCACATTCAGCAAATCGAACGCAAGAGCTCATCACTTCATTTGGCTGGGAGCAATTGGACCATCCTCCATACAGTCCCGATCTAGCGCCTAGCGACTACCATTTGTTTCTGCACTTGAAGACGCATTTGGCGGGGAAGCGTCATTCCAATGATGAAGAAGTAAAAACGTCTGTGCAGCAGTGGTTGTCCAGTCTGGCGGCAAGCTTCTTTGACGACGGCATACAAAAGCTGGTCCCAAGATACGACAAGTGCCTTAATAATAATGGAAATTATGTAGAGAAGTAGAGGAAAGAATGCTCTTTCAGGTAAATAAAGTTTTGTTTGAAAAATTTACTTGTTGATTTTTTTATATCAAAACGGTACTTACTTTAAAAACATGCCTCGTAATTTGTTATACCGTGGCTTTGTCGGATTGTTGAATGAGAATGCCGAAAACCGAATTGGTAGTTGGGTAACCATTCATCTTGCAGCGAGTTTTCATCTATTCGCCTTGGAAGTAATTTTTCCAGCAGCTTTGATATGAGTGAGAGGAGGCTGATAGGGCGGATTGGATGTCATTGGGAGGTTTTCCAGGTTTGGGGATTAGTATTATTTGAGCGAATTTGAGTTGTAGTGGCCCGTATGTTAACCTTAGAATTCCGTTAAAGAGAATCCTCAGGAATTTAATGCCTTGTTCGGGTAGTTGTTTTAGAATGATTGGTGGTATTCGTTCTTGACCAGGAGATTTTTTGTTGTTTAGCATTTTTATTTCTTTTTCTATATCTGCAATAGAGAACTTTTGTACAGCCAGTGTCATCTGTAAAGGGGTATGTAGCTCATCTTCTATTTCTTGGCTTATTACATTAGATTTTGGTTGGAAGACTTCAGCCAGAGGGTGTGGGAATGCATCTGCTTTCTCCTTATTAGATCTTATCCACTTTGCCCCTGGTCCCTTAGTGGTGGTATATGTGTTTTCGGGCGTTTGGTGCCCTTTGAGACTTTGCAGATCGATTGGTCATGAGTAGATAATGGTTTTATATATTCTTGGAATGTTTGGTTGCGATTTTGTTTTAATTTATTTCTAAGCTTCTTTTCTCTTTAACTATTTCCATTATCTCGTATCCTAGAAAAATAAAATGAAATTATTGGACTAAAAGCGGTTTGAAATTGTATTTCACTATAAAGGAGGGGCTTTTAGTCGCCGAATCGCTGCCATAGTAAAATGTAATCAAGCTTCAGTTGTTGTGTGCAAGTAAGCTGAATTTTGGAAATTTCGAGATTATGTTGTGTTAAAAAGAATCATCCTGACAGATAGAAATGTATTGTCTACACAATAAACCAGATTGTGGTCAGAAAATACCCGTGCAAGCGTGTGTATTTCCTTCGTGGAGGAATAATTTTCCGTTTTGTGCTGCGTAAAATATGGAGAACGTTGAAGACCAGTGAAATATATGAGGGACTGGCCAGCGCAATCCCCAAACCTAGATCCAATAGAGAACTTGTGCAATAAATATCAATTATCATATGAAATTTCAGGCTTCCGCGGTTTATATCTAATGAAAGCTTGTAAAATTAAATATTAAGCTTTGATAATGCTACCTGCAATAGTTGGCGAAACGTCAGCAGCAATCAATTCAACGAAGAAGTGGCTTCATTCAGTTATTGTCCCTGTTAAAATAAGTCATCGTTATTTTATTTAAGGTAATTACAATAGATTTGGTAAATTGGTAAATTCCATGTCAAAAGGTATGCATTCTTCATTAAAACAGGAACTTCCTAATCAAATATTAAAATCAATTTGAATTTCAGTAGTAGGTATGTTGTATAATGTTGGAGTTTTTTTTATCGTAATTTAAATTGCAACATTATTGTCAATTGGAATATTTTTTTGTGGCTACATTTTGTTTATGGGCCAAAATTGTTGCGGCTTTTGATTATTGATGTATTATAGTAATAACGTACCTGTTTGATATACGGTAGACAGCAAGTGATTGACAAATAATTAGAAGCAATGCGTGTAAACTTCAGTTTTTAAAATGTTACATGCAGATCAAATTTTAAACAACTTGGAACTATTGAAACTCTGTATCAGAATTTGCATTACGATCATGTATATATTCTGGAATTGTTATGTACCTCTGCCTGTTTCTAATATCAAATCTGACTGCGAATATTAATTGATTATTCCAAAAAACTGCCTATAAAATTAAACCTAAAACCGATTTGTTTGATAGATACCTCCAGACAGACTACTTTGGTTTAGTTGGTAGTTTGGAAGGCTTCGCAAACTATAAGCCAGCTTATACCAACATAAACTTCTTGTTCGAGTTTACAAAACCAACCAAACGTAGACAATCCCATTATATTCTTCAAGAGACAGTACCATCTAAACTAAACGTAAATAAAGACGTATACCGATCAAAGAACCAGCATCCAACAAAGTACTTATTCAGATATTATTACAATAAAGAAAAGATATCAATCTGTATAAAAGAACCTTTTGCTTAGGAAAACCGTAGATTTATTTATATTTCAAATTCGAGCACCCTTTAGACCTATTACAGTGCTGAATCCTTTTGTCACATGCACGTCTCTGACATGATCTCTGGTTGAAAGGACTGAGATTGAATTTCTGGGTCTGCACCCTGCTTTTAAATGCGTTTTCATTAATTTTCCATTTTCTGGACATAAATTTTGAACGATTAGAATTCGTTTACGGTTTTACCTTCTAATTTAGTGTAACAAGAAGCTATTCTGAAATCTAAAATCGAAACCTGTAACGGGCTCCCCCTCAAAACGGAAATTACATAGGTAGTTATCTTCATGAAACATTCCCTAGTATTAACGAATTTTAGGAAGACCGGTTTCAGTTCTATGCATGCAGGAAGGTGCAACGAGAACGTACATTTTCGCCAAAGAAATGTACAATTTTTTTGTGCTGTTCGTGCTGTAGATGTGAAGAATTAGAACATCATTTCGATAACATTTTTATTCTCCCCTACACTGTATAATATGCTTTTGTAGTCAGAATTATGTATGTATGTGCTAATATTTGAATGTAATATATTGAGTACAGTGGTGGAGTACAGTGGTTTGGCAGTCAAAATAAAATAAAATAAATAATTATTTATTTTATGTGGGAGTCAACAAATTTCTAAGTACATACATTTAAAGAGCACTAAGAAAAATGGATTTACGATGCTTGAAAATCTCTCCCTTACTCGCTCTAAAGATCTCCATTAGCACTGTTAATTTTTTTTAAATAATTTCAATATGGCTTAGGCAATGTTATTGTATGTTAAAAAGCCTAACCGTTAGGGAACATAAATCCATTGAATTGAATTTTTAAAATGAATTAGTGTTGACTTTATCTTCTTCTTACTTACGTTTATTTTCATGTAATATGTTTCTTTATGAGATTAAATTCTTATAGTTTGGGTTTCCCTTTGTTCTGAATTGGATCTTAGTTGCAATTTTTGTTGAATTTGGATATTTTGTAATCGTTTACCTTTTCGCCGTAAGATCTATATTTTCAACTTCAGGCTTTTCAGATATTGATTTTACCATGTTAGACAAGTGAAGATGAAAGTATTCTTAAAACATGTAACTAAGTTTTGTAAGATTTTAAATATAGTGGCGAGATTATCCTCGTTTTCATATTTGCACATATAGTTAACATATTTCAACTTTTATAAGCGTTACGTCATGTAACTAACACTGACATAAAACTCTTACGAGGAGGTTATGTGTTCCTCTTCGGGTATAATGTCATGTGCATATTCAGGATAAGCTATAATCTATTCAGGATTGATTTGCTACTTAGTAGGCTGTGGAAATCTGGAGGAATGTGTGGTATCAATGAAATTTCTCAATTAATTAAGTTGGGTTATGCTAGTTTTTCTTGATGGAGGTTACGTTTTTTGAAAGCAGGCAATGTTGCCAGTGGAGCTTGTTTGTTCATTTAACGTCCGCCTATTTCTGCACAATATTGGTTTATAATACTTAGATATAATAATGATTTCATTACAAATAAAATAACTATAACTTAAATGTTGTCGTAACAAATTCCAAATACATATTGCTGTTCTTTTTACACGAGAATTCTGAATTCAAATCGTATGTATACAGAGCATATTCCACGCCATTCTTTGTTGTCCTATATTTAGGTCTTGCAGCAAACTAAGAAGAATTAACGTCCATGCCGCTCATGTTTCAAATTGATATTATGGTAGTCCGGTGGTTGACTGTTTGTCTCTGGTGCTAAGAGACCCAAGTTCGTATTCCACTGAGGTCAGTATTTTCCTCGGGCGAGATAAAAACTGTAAAACAATCATTCACAATTTAGATGCCAAAAGAATATCCCCTACCCTATTCCACCTTCATGATATTACTAGAAGTATCTGAATCATCGGCACCCTCCGATTCTGAATCAGATTCCTCAATTGAAATAATGAAAGGAGGAATACTTTCAAACGATAGATTCCCCAAATGTTTTGTCCAGTCTTCCGAAATAAGTTTTTCACAATGCTCACAGAAATTTTGCCACATGTCGGGGATACATTTTGAAAGAGCCTCACGCCATAAATTTGCAACCTTGTCTTTCGATTTTGGCTGCGAATTTATGTGCTTATTGTAATAGGTCTTACAAAACCCCCACGCCATTTCAATTGGGTTGTATTGACAATGGCATGGAGGCAATCGAAGATCCTCATATTTGCACTTTTTCAAAATTTCGTGCGTTACGTATCTTTTATTTCTGTCTGCTGTAAAAGGTTTAATTAACTCCCAAAGTTTTTTCTTAGTAATTTTGCCCTGTATTTCGATATTGTGGTGGTGAAGCAACCATTCCTGCAGTACACCTTTTTTGCAAGAAAATGTGGGCGGCTTGTCAAACTGCACTGAATGATACGGTGTGTTGTTCATAACCACGACAAATTTTCCTTGTAACTTGTCCAAAGCAGGGAATCAGCTGATTAACCAACCAATTTTGAAAAATTTCCCCATTCATAGTTTTATGATAGTCCCTGTCGTGGTTCTTTGAGTCTAGTAACATGTCGCACCCTTCCAAAAAGCCTAAATTACATCGCGCATTCAAAATCGTGAACCTCTTCCCCTCACTTTTAATTTTGGCTGGGTTACTTTTAAAATCGGTTTCGTGTACCCATTGACGACTCGCGGATCCATTTTGGTAGATCCACGTTTCGTCTAGGTACACGAATGTCACATTTTCACTAGAATTTTGATATTGGAGAAATTGCCTCAAAAATTTAATTTTGGATGCAACGACGTGTTTTTGTTAACATAAAATTTTGGGTCCATTCACCATTTTGTGTTTGTAACCCATTGATTTAATAATTTTGAATAAAGTAGTCCTGCCCCCCTTGTATTCCAAATTTTCGCGAGAGTCGGCCAAGAGTTTGTCGAGAGTAAAATGCTCATTCTTCAGATGATACTGCCAAATTTGTCGTTGCAAAGCTTTTCTAAACGTGTAATTTAAGAAAACGTCCATCTTAGCATGTTTACTACAAATGGATGATTTCAAAACGTCCTGTCCTTGTGATAAAATGTCCCTTATAGAACGCTCAGACACCTAAAATTATAAGTACCTAATTTGCAATTGCATATTTAAGAAATAATACATGCTTACCCCAAATATATTAATTAATCGATTTATAATGGTAAATCGTGTGAAGTCTGGCCTATCTCTTTTATAGCGGTTGAAAGCTTTCACAATTTGCATTTTAGTCACTTTGTTAATAACTTTCACCATTCTTACAATTAAGTAGGTACATTATGTGTTTTATTATTTCTAAACTTACTAGATTATTTTAGAAAAGTAGGGAACCCTAGAGCTGGCAACTGGGCAATTTCATTTTGACATTGCTAGAAATTAATCAAATAATATTTAAGAAATGCAACTTAAGAAAAAAACAGCCTGCTGGATGGCAAATCAATTCTGAATAGATTATAAACATAATTATAAAAAAAGTTATATTATGAGTTAAGCTTATTATATACTCAATTTATTTTCCATAGATTTCTCTATTACCAATATCGTGATTATTCTTCAATGATATAGAGGTTTGCCTAATAATAATTAAATAATTTTATAATCCAACAAGTAATTTGCGGCTCGTGGTATTGTACAGTGGCAGCGTCACGGCTGTTGTCCGTTGTTCGAATAATGTCATTGGCTTGAGGCTGGTTAGTTGCTCTTTGGCTTCTTATAGCGAGCCACCACTGGTGGCAAAAGTAGGTACACGTCTGAATAATCGACCTACATTTATTGTATTATATTGTATATATTTTACGTGTCATCCTCCCCTACCTAACCAAGCCCACATCGTCACGTGTTACAAAAATACAGATCCTGTGGCTAATAAGATACTTTTTTCAACAAACGCCATTCTTTAGTCAAAAACCCTTATTTTATTGTCAAATACTTGTAATCTGAAAGCTAAAAGTATCTGTAAATTACATGCTTTTTACATTAGCAGTAAAAGGTATTAAATTTAAATGTGACATCTGTTTTAAATTAGATTATGCTTTGAATGTCGGCTTACGAATCATGACTATCATATTCTTTAAATTTATTTAACGATAATATACATACCTTCTTATTTAGTATATGAAACTGGACCGTGTAAGGCTCATTAAATAAATACTATTATATAATTTCATGAAAAAGTAACTTCTGTTTAGTAGAAAAATTATGTTTTCTAGTGTGTATAGTATTGAGAGGTTATAGGAAGGAATGTGTATATCATTTCAGTGGTTAGTATGTATGTATAAAACGTAATTCTAGACTTGATCTGTGATGATTAATACTTAAAATAGTATTTGTAAGTTTTTAAATCTGATACGAACACTACAATGTAAAGGAACGAACAAAATCGAGAATAACTGTAATAAGAATTTGAAGAAAGAGTGTAAAATAAGGAGATTTTCTTATAGATCAATAAAGCGGAACATGTTAGAAAGCTTTTTTTGATGTTTGTAAAAGAATAAGAAGAAATTGTGCCGTGTAAACATAAAAAATTAGTTGGGCCCCATTACATCATATGTAGGACTAACCTAGCGGAATTTTTTGTGTTGAAATTCAGTTCTTCTATACCGTGTGCGCTTAAAATAAGAATGAAACTAAATCATTTAAAGTTCACCATTTTCTTCTGTAAGTTCATTAGTCAAATACCATTTACAAATGACATCTCCATCTGTCTACTTCACTGCAGTATGTGCCTGGATTTTTATTTGTTTGCGACATTTTCTTCATTAAGTAGATAATTTGGAAGTTCGCGGTTTTGAATTTTAGAGATTGTAAGCTCCGTTGTTCCATTAGTCGGTGCAATTTTCTAAAATAGTAACAATAAATGTGTTAGCCTTGGTACTTGCTGTTGTTCTGTTTCAGCAAATTTTCTTTAAATATATGTATATGGAAAATTACTTTTTTAAATTACTGAGGCGTATGTAACTACATCAACAGAATTTCTCGTGGGTTGAAACCAATCGAAAATTACTCGTCAAAGATCACACAAACCTAATGTTGTTTCAGTAATCAGAAAATATATTGATTCGCTTGTAGCAATTGAATAATTAAAACAATTTACGATGTCGGAAGTGGAACCTGTACGTAGTTATCAAATTGAAAAGTTAAAAGGTTATCAAAAATCTTACTAGTAGTTTAAAGTTTACGATTTAAATTACTATATGCTTTACCCAAGAAAGTTAATAGTTGTATGATAGACATATTGTAAATTGGAGAACCAGTCGGATATTAGTTAGAATTAGATAAACACTAGAATGCTATATGATTTATGAAAAGTCAATCTAAGTACGAATGATAACGCGTTCCAAATGTCAGAAACATAGTTTTAGTTAAAAGGAAGGGCACGGTTAAGTATTTTCTTTAATATTAATTAATTTTGTAATCTCAAAACGTACGAATTTTATT
The DNA here is from genome assembly GCA_014611495.1 of Limonius californicus. Lineage (NCBI taxonomy): Eukaryota > Metazoa > Arthropoda > Insecta > Coleoptera > Elateridae > Limonius > Limonius californicus. The sequence continues at coordinate 15,374 of JABXWE010035603.1, forward strand.
ATCATTACATTAATATAATGCAGCAAAGTGTTACTGTCTGTTAGATCACCAACAATTGAATATTATAACATTACTTAAACCTTTACCACCCCCTGGTATCGATGAAAGGAAAGGTCATACGATGAGCTACGGACAGAACGGAAGAAGGACGGATACTTCTGTTCGTATCTCCAATTTTAAAGTTTCTTACCACTTTTTATTGTTTTTTCACAAAATATCTTACTGGTAAGAGCTAGTAAACTATTTGCAGTTAACTAGGATATCATTTTGCTAACTCTCACGCATTTTGAGACAATAAATATAACATATTCAGTTTTATTCAATAGGCTCGTTTACATTTGTTGATAATAACTGACATTGAAAAAGATAACATTTTTTTATTATTGAATTAACGTACTTATGCTATAAACAAAATACCTCATTAGAGTTCCTGAAGAGCAAATGGTTTAAGCTAATCAAAAAATTCCCCTTAGAAATACACATACAACTTGTTAATAGTTGTGTTAGAAATACAATTTAAACACAATTAAAAGACCAATTTGATTGTCGAACTCCGGTATTCCTGCATGTTATTCTAGGGAGTATCTCTTCCGAAACACATTATTTCATTCCACATCATCTCTTTCCTAGTTTCTTACCGCCAAAGGTGGCTCAGCGGTAGAGCGTTTACCTTTCCTTCGGGAGATCTAGGGTTCGAATCTCCAGGGCGTCCGGTCTGACTTAGGTTTTTCGTGGTTTACCTGGGTCATATAGGTAAATATTAGGACAATATCATCCACGAAATATTATTATGCAATTTTCCTGGTGTTTCCCATTCTTACGTTCCCGTTACTAGCTGAAGAGAGGCCGAAGCTTCCGGTGCAGAACCCGACTGACTCCTTTAGCGGCCCGGCCCCTGGTGGGGAATACATCTACGATGGCTTTTTCTACGAGGGTGTATCAAAATTTAAGTTGCACTCAGGCTACCTACCGGAGTTTTATAGAAGCAACATGCGACTTAGAAGTGCTCTGGCAGGCTTTGTCTTCTACCTGGTAGCAAAGTTTGAAACAGTTACAATTCGTAATTTGAACGTAACGGTCATTCAAAATGGCGCGGCAGCTTGATTCGTACTCCAAATTAGAAGCTCGCAGAATTGTGCGATTTTTGTGGACTAAAAAGTTAAATCCAACGGAAATCCATCGTGAAGTGTCAGCCGTCTATGGAAATGATGCAATGACTCAACAGGCAAAAGGAAGTGGTATAAACAGTTCGAAGAAGGGCGTACTGACTTGACAGTTCAAGAAGACAGAAGCAGAAAATCGACTTCCACGACTCTCGATCACATTTCGCGCATCGAAGAATGGATTCGAATGGAGTGCAGGGTAAAAATTAAAGAAATTGTTGAAGAGCTGAACATTTCATATGGTAGTGTGTATTCTATCATTCACGAGTAGTTGAATTTCTGAAAAGTGTGTGCAAGGTGGGTTCCGATATGTTTAACGGATACACACAAAAATCAGCGGTTTGAGTCTTCTCTGCCTTTGCTTCAGCTTTATGCGAAGGAGGGGCCAAATTTTTTACGCCGCGTTGTCACTGGAGATGAGACGTGGGTGCATCATTTTACTCCAGAAAACAAAGCGGCTTCAATGGTTTGGAAACACCCGAGCTCACCTGTAGCAAAAAAGTTTCAAGTCTCGACGTCTGCCGGAAAGGTTATGGCGACGGTATTCTTCGACAGCGAAGGACCCCTTTATACTGAATACATGTCGAAAGGGACAACAATAAACTCCGAAACGTACTGCCAGACATTAAAAAACTTAAGAAAGGCGATTAAGGAGCACAGACCTGAAAATCTGAGTCAGGAGTAATATTGTTGCATGACAGCGCAACTCCACACAAGGCCGCCGTTGCGCAGAAGCTTCTTCGAAAAGTTAAGTGTGGCAACACCCACCTTATAGCCCGGATTTAGCGCCCTGCGATTCGCGAACGACAACGAGGTGAAAGAATACGTAGGATAATGGCTCGGGAAAATTGGAGGAGAATTCTATTGTCGTGGTATACAAAAATTAGTGTCACGTTCAGAAAAATGTATAGAAAAAATAGATGACTCTGTAGAAAAATAGTATAAGGATGTGTATTTCAGAAAATATACTTTTCATTTTTTATACCCTTTCAGTACGTTTTTTATGAGGGTGTGCAACTTAAATTTTGATACATCCTCGTAGTTTCTTGTATATGGCCCAAGAACAATCAAATCATGTTGAGAACATTAATCCATTACTTATAAATTGTAGAAGAGATACTGAGGCTCATTGGGCCAATACCATATGGAAATCTTGGAATTTGCCTAATAACTATGCGAGGTAGAAGGTGATAGGTGACCGAAAATCTACGCTAACACGCTGTTTTCGTGGTGCCTCGGAGTGTACCTAAAACCGTCGGTCCCCCTGGGTTAGGACGCCACGGCACTAGCCTTCAGATATTCCTGCAAACATTACCCATACGCATTTTACTTTACCATGTGGGGTTACCACATAAGTTTTTAGGTGGGCAGGTAGTCTCACCAACGAGTATACAATACAGCTCCTGAACAGACAGTTAATTTATTAATAACATACTCACAATACCATTACTGAGCACACAGTTCTAATAATAAAATAAGAAAACACAACTTTGATTATAAAATAGGATCTTATAAGTCGGTTAATAAATTAAGAGTACATGTAGTATAATTGGGTAATAAATTAAGAGCACACGTAGTATAATTACTAAGTAAACAGCTCAATATTTAAATAGGTGAACATAGTTCTTTACTACAGTCGACGTTCTTCTCGCTACCACTTAACCCAATATTTTCTGCTGCACATTCATTTTACACTACCTAATCATAACGAAGAGTGTCTCATAATGCGAAAAAACACGTCGTCAGTAAACCCTTAGAATGTTTTCATCTACATAACAATAATGATGATATTGCAACCCCACTGCCTCCTTAAAATTGTAAATACATAAAGTGGTAATAGTTGTAAGGTGGACATATTTTAGTAATTAACGCTAAGTATTGGTTATATGTAATTCGATAAATGCTACTCTTACGAGCAGTCTGGGTACATTCGTATGACGTCAGTTTTTCAATTCCAAACACATTCAAGCTCAATTTAAATATCAGTTAAATATTTAATAAAGGGTTGCGCACATTCGTCGCCCGTTCACGTACGATCAGGAGAGTTAAGACAGCATTGCTCCGGTCAGTACTTGGATGGGTGACCCGAAGGTTGCGTTAACGCGGCGCCTCTCTCCCACGAGGATTGATCACTATGGGAGAGTAGATCAACAACCCCCCTTATGGGGGAGGCCCATGCCCAACAATGGGACACTGCGGGCTAATAAAAAAAAAATATTCTCAAAACATACTAGTGGACGAGTACAAAGTTACGGGTGCAAAGTAATCAGTAATGAGTGTGTAAATAAAAATCCAATGGTTGACACAACCGTTCTCTGTTTTGAAAATAATTAGACATAAAAACCAGCCAAATGTAAGCTCATTGAGGTTGAAAATAATACCTCGTTGAGTTGACAGTCGTAGAAAGCACTTCAGCGTTCAATTAGCACATACATCATTGCATTCCCTTGCAATAACTCATCAGAGCAGCGTACACAAATAAAATAATGCGAATGGTGAGGGTATGCGTTCGCAATAATCCCGTTCTGTCGAAATCGATTCCAGATGCAATTTATTTTCCCTGCATTGTTCTTGCCTTCGCTTCTGTTATCATAGTTTTATTGGAACATAAATTTTTATATACCAAGTGATTTATCTAACCAATATTCCGCAAACATAATTCATTTTTCGGCAACAAATTGTACGAATGTGCGAAATTTAAGTCACGGTTAATGGTCGGAAATATTAAACACCTATGTTCAAAATAAAAACCGGACAAAAATTTATTTTTAGGATTTTAAAATTCAGCAAAAGCATGTGAAGCTGAAAATTTGGCTTGTAACTTCGGGGCTTTATGGAAATAAATGGTAACATTTCGTAGGTTTGCTCTGCAGCAGCGTATGAAGGCATGCGTCGAGTTTTGAATTTATATGCGAAAGAGGATCAATTCTCTAAGCTTTTACTGTATCGTTCGTTTTAGGGAACCATAAATCCTGAAATAATAGGGCCGGAAGCAGATCCATTTGTTTAGATTTCGACAGTTAGCATTAACAGGGGATCTCCTTTATCGTGTTAATTGCTTACCGGATTTCTGAGGTAGTTTCTCAAGACGCTTTGTGTTCGATATGACAATGATGAATACTGTTAGATATGCTTGAATTGGAAAAATTAACAGAAAAATTCCCGAGTGTGTTACTGGATATATCATGTGAATAAAAAAAGATGAACTGATTAGATACATATAAAAATATTGGGTGTCTAAGCTTATTAACCCTGGTATTATTGTAAATACGAAAAAATATCTTAAAAAAATGTCAATTAATAGGAAAGGCATTAAAGTAATGTACAATTTCCGGTAAAATTAAGAAGTTTCAATTTTATTTTTTTTAAGTATTCAGTAGGTATACATACACCCTTTTTTCTCTTTCTGATGACGCTAAAGTGTTATAGACGTGTTGAT
>JABXWE010035609.1:0-20612 GCA_014611495.1 Limonius californicus
GTAAGTCTGTTCGTTACGAGGCAAGGTTTTAGGATAGCACTTGAACAACCGTTTTGAGGAAAATAACTCTACTGTTGAATAAAGATGATATGAACAGTTTCCAGTATGTGAAAGTCCAGGGAGGCAGTCGCGTCCACTTATTCCTCTCTCCCGTGGGTCCGTCTACCTTTGGTTACGAAGACACTTCAGCCTATAGGTCTTACTGTGTTCACTCACACCCAGTCTGTCTTGCTTCCTTGTATCATAGTGTATAAATGTCACTGACAGGGTATGGATTAAGGCCTTCCGGTTCGTATAATTATGGTTGCCCGAATATGCGTTGTCTTTTACTAACCAGCGCATCGCAGCTGCATAGAATATACATTGCGGTTTCTGGTACCTCACTGCAGAGTCTGCATGTGGGATCTTCTAATTCTCCTAAGGACCACCTCCCATTATGAGGCCTGGCAGGATCCCAAGCTGTGTTTAGCTTAACATAAGCAGTTCTGTGAATCTGTTTATGAAGGGCCTGTTAATGAATGGGCTAATCTTGGCCTGTTGGTCAAGTAAATTTTGTGTTGGCTGTACTTTCATTCGCTGATATAGCTACGGATTGCACTTCTTGGTACTCCCAATGCTAGGTCAATTACTTCATGCCTTCGCCCTTTTACGAAGGTAGGTTTGCTACCCAGTCTCATAGTGTTCTGTCCTGGCAGGTCATCTTATGCGGAACAATATTGAAACGATGATTTTATTCGTCAGTGATCGTGAAACCATCATTGTGAAATGTTTTTAAAGCAATAATCCTTTCCTTTAGTAAACATTTTGCGGCTACCACTACACTCTATTATCCAAAGATATTATAGAGAGTGGATGCGATTAAAAACAATCGGTTATAAAACTTTGTGAAACCAACCCAGAATACAAATGGTGTCCCAGATCACAACTGGATTTAAAAATACTTTTGCACTTTTAGTTTAAATCTCTGACTTGGCGGTAAAACTTAGTTTGCTAAAATTGTACATTGTGTGGCATATGGATGCTACAATTCTTTAAAGAAGAAATTCACCAAAGGGCGTTATTCTCGGTACAGTTGGTGTTCCTCGGTAGCTTCCCAATAGAAAAGCAATGGGTAGTAACCTTTGGGTCGACCTGTATAAAGACCGTTATCCCGAAAGCAACACATTCAAGATATATTTAGCATTTCTAATTTGAGTGATCGTATAAATCGTATAATCGTGATCCTCGTTTGTACCGCTTGCGCAGTGTCGAGGCGGTGTGGGATTGAGTGATTTAGAACATATTTACCATTAAGCAACCTTTATCTAAAATCATCTGTTAAGGGAATTCTAAAGTTACGTGGTAATCAAAAACTAACTGTAACTTTTTATATCGACAAACTTGAATGCTGGAAAGTGAAATGCATCCAATGTAAACAGCAATACGTATAATATACGGTCAGAAATATTGCTAACAGGGTCTTGGCATTGTTCTGTTAGTAAGAAAATCAGAAGAAATCTTGACATTGGGGTTGTGTATATTATGCTCTTCAAGAACGGTAGTTAAAAATATTATGAAAAAATTTCACTTCATAAAACTTTTAGGAATTTTTTTATCACAAGTACTTATATATTTTTTGATGATTATTTTACCCTGTTTCAAACTTGCATATGTTGTCCACTAGTTAAAACAACGCAAGTGGAAATGGTAGCCTATTGACGTAGATACGGTGACAATAGGAATCGGTTCTTTTGAGTCACTTTAGTAGCCCCCTAAGGATTATAATTAAAAAATAACGGAGGGAAACAATATTTTGGAATTTTTCTTGTACATAAAACGATCTAATGATTACAGTCCCAAAGACCACGTTATAACCCCGTTGGATTAATGCATGGTTATAGTGATTTTGACATAAAATCCTTTTAGATGACTTGCAATTAGGGACAAACTTTTATGTATACAACTCCTCAAAAATGAATAGGGATATTGCAATGTAAGACACTTAAAGGCACCACCAATGGCATTTATAATAAAATCTACGAAAACAATCAAATGGTACGTCTTTTTAGCAAAGAACATGAAAATTCCAACGAAAGTACGTTTAAAGAAGAAATTTAACAATATTATAAAAAATCGTTGTTGTCTCCTGTCACTTAACTTAAATTTTAACACCGCGTGATACCTCCTCTGGCAGTAATACCTGATCTACACCTTGCTCGCATACTCTCAATGCAATCGTCAATATGTTCTTGTGGAATTTGATGCCACAATACCGGCAACACATCCCTCAGCTGTTGCACAGGAGTAAGCTTTGGATTGTGATGATCCAGCTGTCTCTGCAAAAGGTCCCATACATTCTCGATGGGATTGAGGTCTGGAGATAGCGGAGGAAGAGCAAGATGGTTTATTTCCTCATCTCAATATCTCTAAAACAGCCCGAGCCCGGTGCGACCTTGCGTTGTCGTCAAGAAAAACAAAATATTACCGTCCAACAGCGTTGTGACGATTACGAACATGGTCCATAATGATCCCTTGGGCATATCGTTGGCCGGTGAGTGTACCATTAAAGATATAGAGGTCAGTACGCCAGCTTAAAGAAATTCGAGCCCATATAATAAGACGACCACCACCAAAGGCAACGACTGGTTGGGTATACTAAGGTAAGGTACGATGTCCGGCACTACGATATACTCTCTGATGCCGGCTATCTGGACTCCTCCGAAAACGGTATACCATCCCAAGCGATCGCTTCTTGAAGCCTACGTCTTGACCATTCCACCCGGTGCCTTCGTAAAGCCACAGTTCTTTCAGGAGATCTCAGGAGCCTATATCAGGTAAGTCCTACCTCAAACAATCAATTTCTCGCAGATTGATGGGAGACTCGGTTTCCTGTGGCATTCTGGAGCACTTGCTGCAGATGTCGAGCAGTTGAAAACTGGTGCATTCTTGAATTAATTACCAGAAGTGGAGCCTCACGAGGTGTTGTTATTCGAAAAGATCCACTTCCAGGCCTTTTTGCAGTCGTACATGTTTCTCTAGCGCGAAAGGAACGCGAACTTGCGCTCTGCGTGATTCCTAACATATAAACAATGTCGACCTGGCGATCTCCTCTTTGGTGCATAGCAACGGCAAAATTTCGTTGTTCTATTGTTAAATGGTTTCGCTGCATTGTTGTTTATTATTAAGAACACAAATATACTACACGAATTAAACAACAATGAAAAAAAGATCTTAAGGAGACAGGAAAGATTATTAAATCAAACACACAAACTCGACTTGACATTAATACGGTTAAACAATTGCAACTGGATTCGATTGTTTGTTTGTTTTTAACATCAAACATTACCGCTTGCTCAAATTATCAATAATAGACGACCATTAGCCGCCAAATACAAACATATATGCTTTATATTACAATATCCCTATTCATTTTTGAGTAGTTTACATCATAACAAACTGTTTAAATGTACAGTCGAATAATTAACTAGAAAAATTATTTATGTGCTGCAATAACAATCGATCATGGATAGCGAAATCGTGTAATGAATAGAAGGAACTGTTATATTTCGTACATAAGAAAATAAAACTTGGATATCTCATAGGATAAGGAACAAGACATCAAATGAAGGCCGTAAACGGAACCAACATTATGTTTTGACGAACTATTAAATAGAAAAAATTAATTTTTATATCTTTCCTATATGAATAAATTTATAGACCCTTTGCGCATAAACTCAACATACGTGATTTCCGATTGTGTTATAAGAAAATGTATTGTACGCCCTAAAATTCTACGTCTACGAATTAAATACGAAATCTACAACTAAATTTAATAAAAATTAATAAAAGACGTTGGATGAAAATTCAGTAGTGTCAGAACGTCATTATTTTATCATATTTTATAGTGAACACTGTTATTACGGCATTAATCAAAGGACGGATTATGAAATAGTAATAAAAAAGTTAAATCATATCATGAAATAATTTCCCACTGTAAGTTTTGAATTAAATATTAATTATTTATGGGCAGCAGCAGAATCCATTATCAAAACATATGAACAAATTAGCTAAACCATTTGTTTGGACTTACTCATACAAGCTGTCTGCATTATCACGAAAGTTCGGAAATGATAACAGTGGAGGTATTAAATAAACATTGTTAAATGTACGACAACAGATGCCATATTCATAATTCGCCAATTGTCGGAGAAGTCATTAGAATACTGCAAACCAGCTTTTATGTGTTTCATTGACCTAACTAAAGCATTCGACCGAATAAGATTGAACGACATAATTAATGTGTTAAAAGAAAAACAAATACCTAGGAACATTATACAAATAATCAAAAATCTAAACACAGACAACAAAACAGCAATCAGGGTGAACAATGAATTAACAAAAGATATAAAAACAACAACATGCATAAGGCAAGGGGACAGCTTAAGTCCTATATTATTTAACACAATCATGGATAAAATAATAGACAGAACTCGATCAAAAGAAGGAATGGGCTATAGATTGGGAAATAGAGAAATCAGGATAGTGTGCTATGCAGACGACGCTGTCTTAATATCAGACAACGAGAACAACCTACAACGTCTATTACAGGAATTCAATTTGGCTGCCAAGGATTTTAACATGAATATATCTATTGAAAAAACAAAGTGCCTCACTATTTCAAAAGAACCCCTAAGATGCAAACTGGTAGCAGATAATAAGATAATTCAACAGGTAAATAGCTTTAACTACCTAGGCATTAACATCTCAAGCTATGGAAACCTATGTGGTGAAGTAAGAACTCAAATCAACAAGGCCGCTAACATAGCTGGGTGCCTGAAAGACACAATATGGCATAACAAATATTTGAATATAGAGAGCAAGACCCGCATATACAAATCATGCATTAGACCTGTCATGACATATGCGGCAGAAACACGTGCAGATACTACCAAAAGCAAGAAAATTTTAAGAACAGCTGAAATGAAAACATTAAGGGCTATTGCAGGAAAGACACTTAGAGACAGAATTAGCAACGAAACAATCAGAAGAACATGTAAAATGGAGGATATAGTAAGATGGACGCGACAAAGAAGGAGAAGATGGAATGAACATGTATCGAGAATGGACGACAACAGAATAGCGAAGATTGCACGAGACAAAAGGCCAGACGGAAAAAGAGAACCGGGAAGACCATTGAAGAGATGGCGGGATAGTTGGGCTTCGATTTCCCAAGAATAAAACTAGAAATTACAGGTCAACGACCTATATTAAGAAGAAGAAGAAGAAGAAGAAATGTACAATACGCTTAGTCTAAGTGCCACTCTTTATTACTGCTTGCAAGCTGCAGCTACTGAAGAAACATCTAATAGATCAAATGTCTGAATTCATAAAATTCATAAAACAAAAAACATGGCTGATATGTTTTAATAAACAATTTAGTAGGCTTTGAAGGTCATGTATCGCATATAAGTCTTTACTATCGTTACTAATAAACACCATTTACTATGTAATACATCATTAGTAATTTTTGCAGGAAACACGAGCAACGAATCTGCTAAGGTGACTACCGTTACTAATTTAGCACTTTTTATTCTAAAATTAGGTTATATAAGGTAGCTGTTACTTAAGTACTTGTGATTTAATTAATAAAATACCAACACGATATATTAACAAAGTGTTGGTTCAATATTAAAAAAATAGTGTTAATTTTATGGAACATTAAAATTATTTATATAATTATACAGGGTGTTTGTAAATGACTGAGGATTGTAATGTAGGCAACTTATTATACTCACCTCCACTCACTACACCCTACATCAGAACTAGAGTCTCCAGTGGCGTACACAGATAAATTGCAAACACTATTCAAATAATTATCGATATGAAAATATAAAACGAAACGGCCTATTTACCCATCTTATAATAATTTTATAAACAAAAAAAGAATATAAAGTACAACAATTATTATTTGTAAAACAGTTTGTTCAACGAAAGTTAAGCAAAGTTTGCTAATTTAATTTACAACAATTAATATAACTTAACAGCTAAACAATTTATTAGCGTCTTATAATAAATGTTGGAAATGCTGACCATTATTTTCAAGACATAGATTCACTCTTCGCTTCATATTGTCAAAAACATTTCGTAGCTCGTTTGGTGTAATGTTTTCTATTTCAATTCTAATTGCTTCTTCTAATTCATCTAAATCAGCCAATCTGTTTCTGAAAACCTTATCTTTTAAGCTACCAAATAAATAAAAATCTAGTGTTGTCAGATCAGAGGAACGTGTTGGCCATCTTCCTTAACTTATCAGGCGATCACCATAAAATTCTTCCAAATATTGCGAAGTGATTCTTGCTGTATGTGCTGGGCTCCATCTTGCTGGAAATACAGTTGCAACTCATTGTCGTGAAGTAAATTCAGAAAAGGTTCTAAAATAAGTCTTCGATAGTCCTCAGCATTGATTGTTTCATGGAAAAATATTGGTCCTATTATTCGTTGTCTTGACATGGCCACCCACACCCCAGTTTTAATAGGATGTAAGTCAGTTTCTACAAAAGTATATGGATTTTCTGTAGCCCATGTTCGATAATTCTAGCTATTCACATACCACACAAATGAAACCAGGCTTCGTCGGTAGAGAAAGTCAAATTCAGCAAATCATCATTTAAAGTATTATTAAACCATTGACAATAGTCTGTTGTGCGCCCATAATTAATTTCGTGAAGGTGCTGTACAACGGAAACTCTATACAGACGCATATTAAGTCTTTGCTTTAATACCATTCTCGGTTTAAGAACCACTTCGAAAATGTGCCATTAGAATAAAGGCATCGTGTTGCTGGTTAAACGCCATTCCAATAAATATATAAACTAAAATGTAAATACAAAATTAACCTATATAATATATCGCAATGTTTTGTTTTCAATAACTTACCTGTAAGGATAATGATAGCTATTAAGTTCTGAAAAGAACTGATTTTATGGAAAAAGCTAGCAGTATACAACGTTAAACGCAAGAACACAAGGAAAAAAAAATAAATCCGCGACGAACGGCTATGAACAAAAATGTGAGATTTCTAGTGACAGATCCCTAGTGGCAAACCTAAAATCAGTAAATTACTAACTTTCATCTTAAATGTTCCCGCCTTTTCCTCAGTCATTTAAAAACACCCTGTATATTTATTACTTTCTATATCTGCACGCGACAACGTCATCTATTGGTGAAATGACAAGTATGTTTTTAGTTTGTGATACTTCTCTTCATAAAATTCTCCACCAGTTGAGGATTATTGTTCAGGTCTATGAACTATACAGCCCTGTATACAGGGCGTCATAATAGAGCGATTTTGTTTCCTAATGTCTTTATTATAGAAGCTTGGAGAAAACCTTAAATACAAAAGTTGTTTGTGTGATTACTATACATAAAATAAAATTATTTCTGACTATACAGGGCGTTCTGTTTTTGTGAGACAATGGACAACTTCGTTATTTTAAATAGACCACCCTATATATTATGACCTATTTGGACATTATCTATACCAAGAAATAGGGTTATAGGTATTTATCGCTAATGGTTTCGGAAACAATATAACATTTGCTTAAATTTTGTAAAAATGACGGCCTGTCTTTAACAATTGTATCTAAAGAAACGTTCGCATTCTGAGTATAACGTCGGTTCTGACTTAGGATAGAAACCTAAGCATTACTATAGAGATTTTTGTACTGCAACCCACCACACACAATTCCCTAATCCGGCTTGCAACTGTGGGATCGTAATGCTAAAAACCTTCTCTGGAATGGCTGTTGTTCGATTCGATGTTAAACTGTAGGTCCCCCGTGTTTCTACGTTAGCGCTGAGGAGAAACACGTAGCAGAGAAAAGGCCGATATCCAGCAGTGGGACAAGAAGGCTGTCAATGATGATGACGATCTAAAGAACGACATAAAATTTTTCAAAATTATTTTGAGGTTTCCACGAACACATTTCAGATAAGTGTCGTGCAGTTTAGAATTTAAATATCTTACACAGGATGTTTCTAACCAAATTCAATAAAATTGAACTTCTTATATCTAATTCTTTTAAACGGATCTTGCTGTATATTTTTGCATTTTCGAGCTTGTCGTTCAATGACCTTTAAATGCATGTGCGGTTTTATATAACTTAGGTTTTGATAATATATAGAAATTATTAAAAAGCTAATAGAAAAAAATCAGAAAAGTTGTTAATCCAAAAGTGTAATAATATATAGGATGTTCTATTTAAAATGAAGAAGTTGTCCTTTGTCCCACTGAAACAAAATAGTCAGAAATTTTAGGTTATGCATAGTAATCGATCAAACAACTTTGTTATTTAAAGTTTTCTATTTTAGATTTCTAAAGTTAACCTGTATTTAAAAAACTTGCTACGACAAATTTATTATAGTTTAAAACAGTAGAACACGTATTTGTCATCTGATTGTTACTTACAATAATTGCTTTCTGTAATAACATCATTTAAATAAACGAATACAAAATATCCCTTAAGACTGTTTCAATAGCTGCTCGAAACGCCCCCACCATTGTCTAAACAAACATTAACCCTGCGATTCATATTTTAAAATAACTGTCAACTGTCGCAGTGTGATTTCATTCTAAGCATTCACTATGTCCTCTTGTATGTCTTCAGTTGTGTGTAAACAATTTGCAAGTCCAACATTTTTAAGACGTTCATGCATATGGTAGTAGAGAGGTGTTCAATCGGGCAATCGCGGTGCCCAACGAGTTCTGGTTATTATTCTGTCATCTAAAAATTCGTTGCTAAGGCTATGCGAGCTGTTGCACCATCTGGTTGGATAAATCTTTTTTTTACATTGCTTATGTACAATCTACTCTATTAAGTTCAGTAATAAATAAATGTGTTATACGATGAAAACATGAGTAGAGAATTCGTCCACTGACGATACTCTTGCAAAACCGTTGTGGGGTGGTAGTGATTTTAATTGTTTCGTCCATGGGCTGTGGTAGATCGGATGGCCACTGTCTGTTTGAGCAGTCTTGTTACATTTGGTGGGTTTGTCATTTCTGCAGTATATCATTTTTGATATCCATCTGGTCTTTGATGATACATAGTTGATAGTCTCTAAATTTCTTCCCTTATAAATGGGACTTGTAGATCCTTGTGCAGCGTCAACGTCGAAAAATGTCTCATCTAAAGTATTTACAACATGATCCTAAATGTAATGTTATTATTGTTTATTCCCCATTTTTAAATTACTTACTTACAGATATAAGTAATAAAACAGTTCTTTTGATGATTTTTGAAAAGCCGCTTTGTTTCGAAGATACAGGGCGAGAAAAATTTTCTACAAATTTTGGTATTTTTCAAATTATTAATGTAGCCGAAATAAAAGTATGGCGTACTACACTGGGGTTACCCAGTATAAAAATTTTTTAAATATGCGTTGTTTTCTTTTGACATTCCGATTACTAAGCACATCTGTTTTATCCACTAACAGCTGACATGTGCAGACAATCAGTTTAAACGTGGATTTCATTTGAATACGTCTCGTGATTGATCATTTTGTATGTGTTGAATTTGTTGAGACTGATTGATGTTCGACTTTTTGACGTGTATTTTCGGTCTTTAATACTTAAACTTTTGTGGGTGAAGTCCTGTATCATGAATCGCTATACGAACGCCGAGATGACTTACATGCATTTCATTTATGGACTTCTTCTTCTTCTTTCTTCTTCTTCTTTGTATAGGCCAATGGCCTGTTAATTACCTACAATGCAGTAGGTTATGTGAGCCCTCTTTGCACGTATGCCGGGCAGGAGGCTAGCCTAACCCGTCGAATAGAGAAGACAAGTTCCACTACAAGGTTAACGATTGTCAAAGATGTTTGTAAGACAACCGGGGCGGACGGTTTTACGTACCCTCCGAAGCACGACTGGTTGCATATGCCACTATATTGGTCCATCCATCTAAGTACTGACCGCGCGAATTGTGCTGGACTACGAATACCGTTTGACCGGCGTCCGCCGCGATGCGCTATGCAACCGATTTATGGACTTGCTGATGGCAGTTCATGACACGCTAGGCCGTTGTGCATTGAATGATATCCTGACCGTAATGTTCCTGATAGAAAAACCTTCCAAAGTATTCATTAACGTCTTCATGAAACAGGCACATTGAAACGAAGTGGAGGACCAGGAAGGCCAATGACATTAAGAACGGTAGAAGTAGCAAAGAATGTGCTAGACATGATAGAGGAAGGTCAAGGTACTTCTACTCGAAAAATTGCAAATACTTTGAATGTAAGTAATGGGACTGTTTGGAAAATTCTTAGTGACTATTTGTTGTAGCCATACCACATGCAACGCGTTCAGACACTTCTTCCTGTTGATTTTCCTCCACGTATTGCATTCTGTCAATGGCTTTTGCACACATTGGTTCAAATCCCTCAACTACTGACGCTGATTCTTTTTACCGATGAAACTAATTTCTCAAGAAACGCAATAAAGTTTTTTCACAATAACCATGTGTGGGCTGAAGAAAATCCATATGAGGTACTTGAAGATAGCTTTCAACATCAGTTCTCGTTGAACGTTTGGGTTGGAATTGTGGGTGACTGCGTAATTGGACTGGTATTTCTACCAGGAAGATTTACCGGCGAGGTGTCTCGCAACTTTTTGGAAGATATTCTACCTGAGTTTCTGGAGGATGTACCATTGGCAACAAGAAATGCAATGTGGTTTATGAACAATGGTGCACCAGCGCATTTCAGTGTGGTTGCTCGTGAGTTTTTAACAGTAACATATGGAGATCGCTGTATTGGTCGGGGTGGACCTCACTTATGGCCTGCTCGATACCCGTACTTAAACCCCTTGGATTATTTCCTATGGGGCGATCTAAAGTCATTAGTTTATTCTACTTCTGTGGAAAATGTGGTAGATTTAATTGCTGGGTGTAACTCAATAAGAAACAACCCTGGTGTTTTTGAAATAGTTCGGCAGTCAATGAGGAGAAGATTGGATTCTTGCATCGTAGCTGGAGGTAGTCATTTTCAACAGTTCTTGTAAATTAAGAAACTTTACATGTAATTTTTGGTAATAAAATGTTGTTAGTGTCGAAAATTTGTTCGCCCTGTATCTTCGAAACAAAGCGGCTTTTCAGAAATCATCAAAGGACCAAATATTCTTAGAATAGTCCAGGGAATAACCGTTTGAATTTTTGCAGGATGTTTAATAAACATCCTGTATATTTAAGCTATCGTGTAAACTCTGAGATAATTTTTGCTATTCCAATGCCTTTGTTAACTTTTGGACAATCCTTGCGGTTGCATTCCACACTAGCGTACTAGTAAAAATACAACCTTCTTAGCTACCATAATGCTAACTATGGAGAAGATCGTTTCTTAAGTACAAGGTGACGCTTAAATTCTTGTAGCACCTGTTGAAATAAATTCACAACCCAAAAGAAAGAAAGGAAATTTGGGAATATTCAAAAATATTCTAGAATGTTTATAGATTAGTCATAGGTACTTACGCTGTCTGCCTTTCGAGTATAAAGGAAGTTACATTAAGCATTATGAAGAGGATAAGTAAAATAGGATCAGCATTTCCATTTCGGATATTTAGTATTGCGGGTTTAACAACAAAATTTAACATGTTAATAGGTGATAATTTTTCTGTTTTCTAAATAAAATTAAAACATGAATATGGAACCGTACACAACGTAAAATATTTAGGGGTGGACTTGCGCTGTATCTGCCGGGGTTTCTTTGTTAAGCCATTAACATTTGCAAATCATGAGCAATGGTCATATTCTTAAAAAATGTAGCATCCATTTGCAGGTACAGTCCCAAGTTTAGTGTGTGCAATCTTTCAAATAATTAGTAAGGTAATTGTTTCTTTTATACCTTTAAATTTAATTGAATAATTTAATGTGACAAGAACGACCAGTTTTAATTTTTAGGTTAAGCTTTCGTTGGTTGGTGGTAACAACGTTGGAAATGCAACTAAAAGAATCTGTTCTATGCTGGATTGGTATCCATCAAATCTCTAAGCTACAGGGATTGAATATAAACCGAATAACCAATTGGTACGTTATAATTTCCTTAATATGACTTCTTTTATCATTTCTATTACATTTAAATCGAATGTTCCCAATTCCGCTTCCTATATTTTACCTAATTTATGCATTTTTACACATAATAGTTGTGGAATATTTTTTGATAAATTGATTTAGCTCATTGTAAGTTGTAAGAATAAACTATATATACTATATACCTGTTGCAATGTCAAAGATCATTGGACATTTTATACCCTGCGATAGTATAGTTCCGGAAGTCCGCAGAAAGAGTTACAAAGTCGCAGTAAGAAACACTGTCTTGGATATTAAGGTTAAAATTGATACTTTTTGTAAGTACATAATTAGTTGTATTTAAAATATTTGTCTAATAATAAATAGCAATTGCTTGTAATACATTTTTTGTTTACTCATTCTATTAAAAAAAGATCATTTTAATTCAAACCACAATAGCATTCTTTGGTTAGAAGCTACGTTTGCCTTACAGATACACTTAAATAATGTTTTTGACAGAACGAGCAGTTAACTTTTAGTTATGTTTTTCAGTTTACTTATTTACCGTCAATCCTTCAAAGATAACCTTCTTGGGATAGTATAATGGTTAACCGCAGAACATAACTTTCAGGTATGTTGGGCAGATGCCCCAAAGTCGATTTCCAAGGTTACTTTTGGATATGTCGAGAAAGTGCCCAAAAGATTACTTTCAAGGTTAGCTTTCGTATATCTATTAAAGTTAGCCAATAGGTGACTTTTAAGGTTAGCTTTTAGACGTCTTTTACGGTTAACCAGAAGATAACATTCAAGGATAGCTTTCCAACATCTTTTACGGTTAACCAGAAAATATCTTTCAAGGATAGCTTTTGGGCATCTTCTATAATTAACCAAAAGACGACTTTCAAGGTTACCTTTTGGCCATCTTTTATGGCTAACATTTTAGCGACCTTGAGGATGCCTTAAGGATTCTCTACGGTTAACTAATTTGTGACATAGTTAACCTACAGGTTAACTTTTGGTTGACTAACCTTGTATTTTGGAGAAGTTAACTTTTAGATATCTTTCAGGTAGGTAACTTTGATTATGTGGGTTATTATTATTATTATGGATAACTTATTACTACTATATGTTGGTGATAATTTAAACACTAACTAAAGGTCTTGCTGTAGCATTTACATATAACATCTTTAAGTAGTACATTGATATTTATAAAAAAGGGAACATGGACTTATCTGCTCTTGTAACCATACAATTTTCACCGGTTTAGTTGAAATGACGAATGAAATGGGTAAACATTTAACATTTTTCATAGTTTCAGATTTAGCATCTATTGGCGGATGTATGTACATCGATATGTGGGGCCATACGTTTTAAGTAGTGACTAATTTAACGGGATTGTATATTTATAACATATCTCGAATTAACCAGTTACTCTGAAAAGTATCCTAAATAAACACACGAATTGTGAAATAATAAGGAAATGATACTCTGCTTAATTTTAGCACACTTTGTCGTGGAATGTAACCGCATTAATAAAGTTCTGTAATTACCTGTCAAACGGTGTTTATTTTCATTAATTTAGAAAAACACCAACGCCTACATATTGTAAGATACCTCAAATAGGTAGGTACATTAATTTACATACAATATCGCTGGAGGTCGTAAAGATTTGAAGTTCCTAAGATTTGTGTGTACATTACTTCAATTAGTGTGTTTAACTAATTTGGAAACACACAAAGTATGCGGTCTAGCTGCTGTAACATAATTAATTTAATTACTACAGGGCATTACTTTTGAGTATACTTTACCAACGAATTTACACACAATAACCTGTTTCATTCAGGTAATTATTAGGCCTCCGACAGGAACCCATATCGAACGAAAATTACGGGCTCTCATTTTCCCACAGACATGGACAAACCTCAGATATTTCTATTAGCGAATTTTAGCCAATTGTCCATGTTAATGTCTTTATTAGAAAGATAAATAACGCTGCGGTTCGAAATTTGGCTAACAGAGTCACGACCAAGAATTAAGATAAAGCACAAACTTTGTAATATTAAAATGATATGTTTGATGTCTGCCCTGGTCTGCAATTACGAACCATTTTACAGTTTTAATTTCCCTTTCAGCATAACGACTTATATAATGTTTGCAGAAGTCTAATACTATTTCTCAATGCACAGTTCCTGCTATAAGAAATAATTGTTATGTTATTATACAGGGTGAAAATAGATTCTGTACGCTCTATTTTTTGTTTGGGATCAATTTTGGAACGCAACAAATATTAGAAAAAGGTTAAAACAACTTAACTGTAGTTACTTGAGGATATAAGGTATATAAGTGTTTTAACATTGTATTTTACATAATATCACTCTCTAGTAGTTTGAGTCCCTAATCTTAAATAATTGAGGATATTTTTGCGGATACAAGATTTCCTTATCACCCAGTATATAAGCTGCATTCAAATGTATATAAACCGAAAAGTATAGCATAAAAAGTCGATTAGTACTTTTAGTCTTATGTAAATCACCTTTTCTCTTTGTTATTCTATAATTTAAATAGACTAACAACTTTCTACATATTAATTCCGTATCCGTTCGACCTGTCTCAAGTTTTTCATTATTTCTAAAAACAGCAGCGCTACCTATATGCATCGATCGCATACGGCGTAAATTAGTATATAACCAACTGTATGTACCACAGACAAGTACAATATTCGTTTCACTTAAAAACAGTTGATGCATTTTTACAATTATATAAACAGTTGCTGAGAGGAATCTGCAATAGCAAATTCTAATTTCAATTTTCAATACATACAATTTTTTGGTACGGTGAATCATAATGTTATTTACAGGAACATTGTAGGAAAATTGAAACAATAGAACATATAAGATTATCTATTAATCTAATAAACATCGAATAGGAAACAATCGTTTCTTGCTACAGTCATCACAGAAACATAAAGGCAACGTTTTAAACTTGTTTTTATTATCGGAGGAAATAATTACATTTTGATTATGAGTTTGAAATTCTGACTTTCATTGTATAACTTTACATTGAAATACAATTTACAACGTACCATTCTTCTAAGTCTCATATATAAAGTACCAAAATGTTATTTTCGTTCTGAATTTTCTACTCTAAAGTAAAATGTATTGCATATATCAACAAAGAGTGAACTCTCAATATTTCTACTAGATGGTTGCGGCATCCCCGTATATCCTACCTATGGGTGCCCATATCGTTATGTATTATATATAATACTGAACGCTTTGCATGTATATCATGTATTTTACTTATGGATACACGTTCTGTATGTATTTTTTAAATAAAGTTTATTTACAATCTACTCTACATGGAGTATTAAATAAATATTATGACATTTAATAGGCTTCATAGCAGGACCAATCCATTAAGGGTACTCCTGTAGTATTCCTTCCACTTAGGGTGCCGCTAACTAATCACGTGTCCATATTTTATTTAACCGGGTAGGTGGTCGTTGGATAATTGCTGGATAGTTTGTTCCTGGGAGTTCGAGTGGTAATTCTCTGCAAATCGCTTAATTTCGACTACGAATGGGATGCTGAAGTCTTCATGTATCGTCAGGTTGGAAACATACCAAGGCCCACTCGCCAGGGCGCGGAGTGTTTTAGATTTCAGTTGTTGGATGGTTTCTATCCGTGGCTATCTATTGGCTTGGTTCATCCCCACAGCTGTACTACGTAAGTCCAGATAGGCTTCAGCATTGTTTTGTAAAGAGTAGTTTGTTGCTTAAAAACAGTTTAGACGTTCTTCGAATAAGCCAGTACATTTTACGGAGTTTAAGATTTAATTGTTGGCGTTTGGTTTTGGTATGTTACTGTCATGTGAGTAGTTGAACCAGGTGTAGTCCTAAGTATTTGGTTTCTGTCTTCACGGGTAGGTATAGGTGTGTCGTTAATACTGACCGACATACATACATCATATCGTGTGGTAGATGTTACTTGGACCGATTTAGATTCGTTTATTTTAATACGCCATTTACAGAGCGATTCAGAGTACCGGTTTATATGATGATGGAGATTTTCGGAAGCAATTATAGGCTTTTCGTGAGTAAATATGATTGCGGTATTGTCTACAAAAGTGGAGATAGTTGTGATAATAGATGTACAAGAGAGGTCCTAGGACGCTGCCCTGTGGACCATCAGATTTTATGGGATAGTATAAGGTTAAGTCCTTGAGCTTTACTGAGAACTAACGGTCTGTTAGGTACGATTTAAGAAATAATAGTAGTAGCTTGGAAGTACTTGATTAAGCTTATAGAGCTACCCAGAGTGCCACACTCTGTCAAACGCCTGGGAAAGTCCATAAATACTGCCATGTAGAATTCTTTATCTTCGAGGCTCCCTGATATTTGGCTTACTATTCTATACGTCTGGTGCGTTGTTGCTAGTGCTAGTATGCCTTCGCTAAGGCTTTTAAAGAAAAGTCTTTCAAACACTTTGCTTGTCAATGGCAGAAGGCTAATCGGTCTATACGATGTAACATCCTCTGGTGGCTTCCTAGGCTTAGACCATCATTATGTGTGCCTATTTCCAGACTATAGGATAGTATGAAAGGCTTAACATACCATCGAAGATCGTTGATGATAGCTTTTTGCAGTAGCATTCTTAATATTTGGTCTGTTAATAAGTCCTAACCTGAAGCTTTATGTTGATTTAACTTCAGTAATTGTTGTTGCACCTCCGCTGGTGTATAAGGCTTTATAGCCAAAGATATTGGACACAATTAAAAAAATATTCTATTCCGTTGTTATCAAAGGGCTTGAATAGACCAGATAAGTGATATACGAAGGTGTCTGCTATTTCCTTGCTAGATCTTGCCCAATTTGCATTTGGTTTCCTTACTGGTAGTATAGAAATTTGAGATCTATTGAATTTCCTAGCTGCTTTCCAGATTGTGTGGTCCTCTTGCTTCAGATTTGTAACATACTCGCTAAACTTAGAATTGTGACATTCCTGCAAACGTGTGCGGAGTCTTCTCGTTAATCTGTTGTAATTCACTTTATCAATAAGAAAAGCGGGTTTGTTACTATTTGCCCTAGTACGCCGTTTTTCTGCAATTAATTCCATCATGAAAAGGGATATATTCTCAGTGTAAGCGTGTTCGCTGAGTTTGACTAGATGTAGATTCCCATGCTGCATCTTGTTTAGTGGTAGTTAGATGGTGCTATTAATTGCAGTTGTACGTCGATTTTCTCCTCTAGGTGCTGCTGGAGTGCGTGCCGGTCAATTTTGACCAATTGACCACTATCCACTATCTAGCCACTAGATAGTGGATTGGGCTCTATATTGAGTGCGCTAGTGCTCATGTTCATTATTACAGGGAGTAGATTCGATGATAAGTCATAGTTTGATTGTACTGTGACATAATTTGTGACACTTCCATTCGAAATGTAAAAATCTATAATGTCGGATAATTTATTTAAATCAGACGGCCAATGCGTGGGTTGACCCATGTAGTGGTGTCCATAGTTTTTTCCATAACTATAATTAATAGGTTTCTGCGTTTCGTTGTTTTGAGTCGATACCCTCATTGGGTATGCTTAGCACTCCAATCGCCTCTAGTAATGAATTTGTTTCCTAAGGGTTTTTAAAGAAACTACCAATTGAAACGTACAGCGTCGCCCACAAGTTCGGCTAGATATTAATAAACCCTAAGACATATATTTAAGTAAAGTCCGATTTTCAATGAAACTAAATGAATATATGTAACATTTTCATAAACTAGTAAAAACACTATTGAACTGATATTATCTCGTACAAAGCTTCTGCTTCTGAGGAATATTTTATACAAGTCAACAGTTTGAGATTGTCAATATGCACATTAATTGGAGCAAACGTATACGAGTATGCCCTAATAGAAAATTTATTGGAAGGGACCAAGGCAAAAAGGCCAAATAATTAAATAAAGTGGGTTAGATAGTTTCAACTCGTTTCACCAAAGATTCCAAAGTTTATTTTCTAACTATGTAAATTTATTAAGGCGTTTAGAGCTTATAATTATTTGTTAATTAAGTTTTTCAGCGTAATTTTGAATTACGAAAAACTCAAACTAAAATTTTACAAGCAGTGAAATATTTTTATAGAATTTTCTGGCCTCTATGACACAAAAATTAGAACAACACTGTTAGGGCGAGAGAAAGATATACCTGAATAAAAAATTTTAAAACTTTGAAAGCGTTCAATCATGTATTTTATTTTACAATATTTCTGCGCGCAGACATAAAATTTTTAAAACAGAATGGTATTCAAAATTTTCGACAAAGATCGACGATAGAAACCCAAATTCCTGTCTTTGTTTAAGTCATCCTAATAAAATTTCGCAAGAAATTCCTCGAAATGGCTTTCCTTCTAGCTGACTATTACTATGCCGACAGATATATATTACGTTTATTTAAACTCTAAATTTTACAGGCATAGACAGTGTATCACATTAACCCGGCAGTGGCAGATAAATATATTACAACAAACAAACCGTTAAACATGTCAGGCAGTGTATGGACAAATATTAAACTACATATTTGAGAAAACTTTCGTAGACACTGAAGTTATACTATCCAAATTGTATTCATGCAATATTATATATAGGTACAGGGTATAAATTTGAAAACGTACAATGTGTAGTATGTCTGGAAGTAAATAGGCATTAAACTTTGTGACGTTCCTTACGCCTATCTTTAGACTACCCGTTTTGCGTCTAGTATTTATATTTCGAAGCTGGTAGACCTGTTGAATTTTGGGCGAGTCCAAGTTTAAAAAGTTTGAGGGGAGATTTTTGAAAACAAGACAGACACACGTAGTTCGTTGTTCAAGCTACTACGATTGTTTTCTCTGGAGGTATTTTTGTGTCGTAGATTGAAATTATTCGTTATAATAGGGAAGTTTATTCCATTCTAAAATCTACGTCACTTAAGAGTTTTGGTTCTTCGTTTGGAAGTAATTAACTCAGGAAGTTCTTTTCCGATATTAATTTACCACAGTTGAAAAGCTACTGGTTTTGCCAGAATATATGCATCTGGTAAGTTTTTGTTTCAATCGCTTGTCTTGTTTCGTTCTCTTGGATTTGTTTGCTAACTTTGGTATTTTAATTAAAATTAGGCACGAAGTGTGGGGTAATTAATCCACCCGTAGAGGAATTAAAAGTGATTACGATTAGAAGAAGTTACGTTTTACGGAAATTCCGATCCACTTGGCCGTGCAGATATCTGGATTCAATTGACACCTGTGATTGGAGGTCACATTCCTGCATTCTGCGTGTGAAGATACGAGAACTTCGTTCAAGGGAAGTGAAAATCTTATATTTCTGCCTAAGATTTGATTTATTTATCACTTGTTCTAAATTTTGTAACAATATTTAACTATTATTATTATTATTCGTCGTAAATACCTAAACTTTATAATATTGGGGAAATTATACATTTTGTTATGATGTTGTAATAGTACGACAATTTTACGTGGTTTTGTTATATACAGGGTACTCCGACCGGTGTATATTATTGCGTCTTGTAATTAAATTTTGGGGTCATATTATTTACTTTGATTATATTATCGCTCGTCTATCCGGGGAGATCTCTTCGTTAGCCTTGCGCATTGGGGTTTTTTTGTGTTTAAGATATTATGTTGTGTACCGATACGCAATAATTACTTAGGTTGTGTTTGAGTTGGTTTCAGTAGGGTATTTAGCTACTCCTACGTAAAATTGACTTTACTACGATAATTATTTTTTTGTATTAATACAGATTCCAAAGCTTTTAGTTGAACATGTTGAATTTTCATTTAGTGGCAATTTGTCTTTTCATTCCTGTATTGTAAATATCTGACTAAGCGTGTACTACTACAGAAAGAAAGGTAGGTGAATTCTGGACCTGAGAATCCGACTTTTCTAATTTTTTATATCTAGGATTGTGTTAGTAATTAAGAAGTCGGTGGCGCCTATTTTTTTTATCTTATTGGAACTCAGCCCATCTTCGATTGAGTTCACCGGGATGCTAACATAATCATTTTTAGTAATTCATCTACAGAGCAGTGGTGTAGTAAGAAGAGGAGATTGGACTTTTTCGCTAATATTTTTGGTATCATTTTAGTGTGGAATTAATTAGGCGTCACAAGAAAAGTGGCGCCCAACGTGGGGCCTTTGTATATTTGTAGCCGATTATTTTGTTTGTATGATACGGATAATTTAGGGGAGAAGTCGCTCTCGTATTGGAAGAAAATTGCAAATAGGATTTTAGTAGTTTACATTAAAAATTTACGTCAAAATTGTTTACGAAATTTATCAGTATGGATATCGACCGACTAAACATAGGGGAAGTGACCTATGAATTGAAAATACGTGGAGTAACTGCCGAAGGACCTTTGGATAATTTGCGAAAATTATTTAGGGCAGCGCTTAAGAAGGAAAAAAGCGACAAATATTTTGAATTCCCATCTCATCCATTTACATTTGAGGAAGATAGAGAAGCTGTTCGGATAGGGTTGAAAAACTTAGTAGAACTAGTAAATGAATTCGACGATTCAATCCATG
>JABXWE010035613.1:0-12972 GCA_014611495.1 Limonius californicus
CAAGCACTACCCATTGTTTTTGTGATCATGGCTACCTGATAATTGCACGTCCTAACGGCAACTCAAAACTTGCGCAAGCATTTTAAGGCAAACGGTTGCCTTTACGCGTATGAACTAAGAGTACCTTATTTTTGTATTTTTTAATTTTCTTTCAAAAACTAAAAGAAAACTGCAAAATCTTCCACTAATAACAAAGTTAGAGCTAATACAAAATTTGAGTTGTAGGTTAAGTGCCTCTTAAAGTTAAGTCTGGTTTATTAAAATGCTGCTGCCACTTTACTATATAATGGTAAGTATGTGTACCAAGTTTGAAAGAAATCACTTTAGATTTGTGGAAATTACAATAAAAAGAAGAAATAAAAAATTGAACTTTAAGGCCCTATAACTTCTTAAGGAAGGACTTTCTGCCTAAGGTATATTAGGTTTAATCGGTTTATTTTTACCTAAAGAATCTATGACTAAACGCTGGCCCATTCTTTCTGAGACACCCTCGGATCGGATCGGATTTAATATTTGTACTTATTTCTGATATACCCTGTATATATATATATATATATATATTTTAAAGAGCGTAGGAGATAAACAACAACCCTGTTTCAGTCCTGTGACAGTTCACCTCGTACCTTAATCATACATTTTGTGCCTTTATATATACGATTGTGAATGCATTTCACAAACTTTTTATTTAAACTGCTTTTCTGCAATACTTCAAATAATTGTTTTAGTGGGACACTGTCGTATGCCTTTTCCAGGTCGACAAAATGAGATGTGTGCTTAAGTTTCCTGCCAGTCCTTCTCGATCAACTGTCTAACAGTGAAAATCTATAACTAGCATTTATTGAAAATTGAAATCCAGTTCATATAAGCGATCTTTCTATAAATTCCATTTACTTTTTTTTGCAGTTCGCAGTATGGCATCATAATTCCATTTCTTTATAAATAACACGACAGGGTTCCCATATGGAGTCGCAACAGCTCATTCTGCAACAGACACGTCATTCGTGAACTTTTGATTAAAAAAAAAATATCCAGGATCCCGAGTTATAGCAATTAAATGAGCTGGAAGCGATTTTTGAGTAAATTGAGTGTGCCAGTTTTTACTGCTAAGGCCGACTAATATTTTTTGTTTCGATGGCCGTCTGTTACTAACCGACATGAAATCAACAAACATTTAAAAATACGTGTTGATAGTTTTATGCCTTACTTCCCTAAAATTTATGTTAATTGGCACGTGAAAACATTATTAGGATTAATTTCCAGAAGGCTAATTTAATTTATAAGTATTTCCTACGGCGTTTTTTAATAGATTCTTTTCGATCGTGAAATAACATACCAAATAAGAGTTGTGATGCCTGACAATAATTTCCAAGGGAAATTTCTCCACACTAAGTAAGTAAATATACGGTTAATGATAGCCTCCCGGAACCTCAATCGAAGATGGGCTGTTCTCTGCTTTGATAAATAAATACACTAATTAACTTTACGTTAATTACCTGAAAGGGCGCCACCGGCTTGTAAAAATAGTACACTACCATTAACTCAGATGTCGATCGGTTAGTCGGACCCCAAGTTTATTACTTACCTAATTTGTTACTAAACGAATACAATGATAGGGAAACAATAAATAATAAGTCCAATTGCAGCAACGATATTTAATGTCAGCATAAACACAAAATAATGGTTCATAAACCCAAATTAACAACATTAAAGTACTTGTGTGTTTGATTCCTGTATCGGTACACAATTACCAGCACGCATTCGCTTAATATAGCATCTAACAATTAATACTACTACTAATAATATTTGAGGTAAAGTAAAAATACTGCGTTTTTCATTCCCCAACAAGCGCCCTCAAGCCGCGTCATACACCCTAGACGTGAACGGCCTTCCAACGGTGTAAAGCGCACCTCAGAAGTCCAAATCGCCGTTAAACTCGAATAAAACGCACTATTACCGCTCAGGTTGACTTACTCTGTATATCAAGTGAAACTCCCGTGATTATGTACGCTAATACTTATACACGCTAAGATAACACTGTTTTGAGCTGTAAAACTAATTCAAAAACACCCTATGCAATTACAACCCAGTTTATCTACCCCGTAATATAAAGAAATTCTTACACATAAACAAGGAGTAATTACATCGACTCCAAAATCATCAAAATTAAAAATTAATGAGCACTTCCCTGTTTGATCTGGAATGGCGAACGTTCTTGAAACGGCCTCGTGTTCGCCACCTGTTTCCACTCGCAGGCTAACTGGTTTGAACGCAGATAACCACTTCTCGCAAGAGCAGATCCCACAATTGAAAGTACAGAAAACTTCGGCAGAATCTTGCCTTCCCCAAATTGTCTAAATTCGAATATTAGGAAAATGTTAGGCCAGCCATAAATTTACGAAAAGGAAAAACTTACCAATCGGTAAACTCCGATCAACCCGACAAAATTACAATAGAATCGAAACGTTGATCAAAGCGGCATTAATGCCAATATCGTACATCTAACAATCAACTAAAGATCACGTTATAACTTTAGATTTCCTCATAAAATCGAGATGAACTCAAAGTGAAACACACTTTAGCGAGAAAAATCTAATGCAAGGATTCGTTCGCTTCTGCCAGACGCAAAAATGTCCGACCAGAAATCATGTTTTCCCAAAAGTCAACACGCGCAGCTCCTATATGCTGAGAAAGAAAGGGAAGCGCAAATTGTGCACTCTTGAGCCCAGTGTGAAATGGGTTGCGAACAACCTAGGCTAAAATACCGTTACAGAGTTTGAATTCGTTTATTCCACAAATAGAAGGTTTTTACTTACTTTTAACGGTCACAATATGCTTATCAACAATTGCTTCCTCTAATTTCATTTTTTAAATCTAATGTGTTTTCAAAAATCGTTAAATAAATAAATTTCCAACTATCAATTTTGCCTGTAGCATTTTTCAATAGAATTTCAGTGTCGCATGTGCTACCAATACCAAGGAACGTGTTTGTTTTATAGCATACAAAGTTTAATCAAGGAAATGAAATCATTCAAACAGTAGATAAGCAGTTCCTAAATCTTTTAGTATGTAAAATTTTACTCCTTTATAATGAACTATTAAATATGCCAAAAAGGGATTCACTTAGTTTTAAAGACGAGAATAAATACCATTACGCAAATGCTTACTATTTCTCCGTTTTGTCGTTACAGATAGTGTATTATAAGGTATATTTCAAAAGTGATGACCGTGGTTTTGGAATTTGATTCACGAGGCAATAACAAGTCGCAAATTAAGAGTGAAAACTTTTTCCGATTGTCCTTCATTTATCATCACAGCTGCTACAACAGCGTGAATACGAAATACGACATCTTCAGGATTCACAACCAACATTCGCCGTAAACGTTTTCTTTCAAATGGCCCCAGAAAAAGAAATCCGACGGATTGAAATCCGATGATCTAGAAGGCCATAGTCTGGCTCCACCCCTTCTAATCCACTTCTCAGGAAAATTTTCACTTATATTCCACAATGTGACGTTGTGCCATCATGTTGGAACCAACAATTTAGTCTAACTGTTAATAGAATTTCATCGAGCAATAGCAGTAATAAATGTTCATTTAAAAATTGAAGATACAAGACTGAATTAAATCGGTTAAGTAGATTGTGTGGACCAATTATATTATTATTCGATAACCCAGTCCAAATGCCTATTGTCTTGGATAAGTTCTCTTGCGTATCAAGTGGGGGGGGTTTCATCCCTGTATCATGTAGGTTATGAGTATTAATGATACACGTCTCAGTAAATGTGTATTCATCTCTCTACAGAAGCTTTTCAGTGAAATGTGGATCATTGTTTCCGCTATGCAACAACCATCTACAAAAATTGACTCGAAGCTCAAACCTCCAGAACTTTAATTTTTTGAGGCCCAAATCGTTGCAGCTCATTTCTCTTTCAAAGATTAAAATTACCTGCTTCCAAAAGCCTTTATTCTACACATCTTGTAGTGTTTAGATCAAAATGCCGAAGATTTGATCATTTTTCCGCATTTGCCCTAGTTGCACATCCACATAGCCACCTTGTAACGTTTCGCCCCCGGCTGCTTATAGGGGACGAGAACGCTCCAAAATTTATACCCTGGGTGAGCTCTTATTAAATGTTAATTAAATGTATTTACAAAATATATGGAAAATAAATATCTTTCTAAGTTTAATCAATGTGAAAATAAAAGTAAATCCTTAACACGCCACTGGTTTTGTAGGCCGGATGCCGCTCTCTCAGGTCGGCGGGCCGACGCGTCCGTGTCGTAGGTGTGATTGCTTCCCTGCATACAAAATGTCCGCTGAACGGTCGAATCTAATTTTTAATATAAACAAACGAATTAGTTATGCCTGGTTTTTGCAAAGAATGAAACTTCCTTGCAATCGGACAAACGGAGTTTGTGACTCGGAACTCGGGAAAGTGTTGTAGAAACTTTTCAGGTTATAATTACACGTGCAATGTGAGAAAATTTGCTTTCTTTAAACAAAGTGTAATCTGAGTGAAAACAATGACAAATCCTTTTGCGTAGGTACACCTGTGTTTTGTCGACAGTTGACAGCCCCAGAATCAACAATTTGTATGTATTCAGTTTCAACTTTTACGGTACCCACCAAATATTCAAACAAGATCTTTTACTTTAATCAGGTTTCCTGGAACTTCATACAATCAACCTACGCGATTCTAAAAGTGCAGTTGTTTTATATAGAATTCAACCTAGCTTTGCTGGGTAAAATTTGACCAGTACAGGATTCTGAATTTTTACTTGACGGGGCCAAGATATAAACACGTAAAAATCCAATTTTACAGTGAATATACCGGGTACGCGGAAAATGCAATTTAATTACTTGATTGAAATTTCTCCAGTTCAAGACAACGAGATTGGGACTAATTTCACCCTCCACATCGGCAGGAAAATACTCCGTGACGAAATTTGTAGAAAGCTTCGAACTGTTTCGACAATATTCCAAAGCAATTCAAATATGCAGGCGGTATCTACAAGAATTTGACGTCTCGTGAAATTCATCCACGTATTATGACAAACCTTATACAGGGTGTTCAACTAGCAAATAGCAGAAATTATTAATTCTTGTTTACTTCGTTGATTCAGACACCAACTCGACAAGCATTAATTACAAACAGAAACTTGTAGCGATAGTAATCGATTCAAACACCGACACACCAATGATAAAAATGTCTGTGGCAGGGAAACGGACTACAGGGCACTGAAATGAACCAGCAAAGCAGATTAAATATTTATACTTTCCAACCTTACTTTAAAAACGTGCTAGAAATCAAACGATTTCGAACGGCGGTATAAATTGACAAATTACTACAACAGCTGTCGACTGGCGAAGCCCACTGGATCACCCAGCCTCGGGATCTGAAACTGGAAACGAAAAATTATTAAATTTGTTAATACAACAACGGCGAAAACACTGGAAAGTTATTAATTCACTTTCGGGTAAGTATACGGAATTAGTAAACGAATTTTACTACAACGGTTAATTTCAGGATTGGATTTTCAACACTAAGATCTTCTAAGAATGCTCTTAGAAGAAGGTCGAGGAATATTTCTGACTTAAGAATTAAATCAAAAGCCAGGAAATAAAGTGTGGTTGAAATGGCCGCGCCTGTGGTTTTATACTCGCCATTTTAGGTTTCAGACATGCGCGCAACCCCACTCTTGTTTGGAGAGGCCGCACGTTCTGGAAGATTTCCGGTGCACGACTGCGGGCAGATGTTTGTTGACGACATTTTTATCTCAAAATGTTGAACGCTCGTGTAATTGGTAATTAAGACCAAATAATCACTTTTCACCATTTTGACCCGTTACAACCTAACTGAATTATGTTAAGCAACTAACTGAAGCTACCGTGCGACAAAACTTATTATTTACTTTTCATCAATAACCCGATAAAAAGGGCAATCGCAAAAATGTCCAATCATAATTTTAGATTTGTTTTATCCTGCTGATTCAAAACCTAAAAAACAAAACAAAACAATATTACTCTAATATTGATTGCATACTAAAAAATGAAAATATTATACACTACCCTGTCGCGTTTCCGGTAAAATCAAGCAAATTTAATTAATGATTAAGAATTTCAAACCACTGTTTGGGTGTAAATCTCGGGTTCAGTTAATTATCGACAAGACTCGCAACATCCCTTATGATAATTGTTTTCGTACATTCATTATTTAGCTTACCAATCAATTTGAAATATTAATATTCGCAAAGACCTGACAGTTCATTAGGCGAACGTCATCAGTATAACTTAACATGCTGATTCATCCCAACATCCCGTTTTCTCATTAAGGGTTGTCAGTCAGCAAAAAAACGAATAAAATGAAATTGTAGGAGATATTATTCGCCAAAAAAAAGTAAGCTATTTTTCAGGATCCTGCGGGGCCTCGCACTCTTTTATCAATTCGAATTTATTTACGGGAACGGACATTCTGACGTTTTACTTCAGTTCTACAATTTTTTCACGCTTAATTAAGCATTTTCAACTCTCGGTGGATTTTTGGCTCTGCTGGGGCTGCTTTTCTGTTGCGGCCTCGATATTTGTGTCTTGTTCCGCCGATTCTGCCTCAGAACTGGATTAAATTGAATTAAAAGTCAAACGGCAGTAATAAGATGATCTTGTTGGAAGTGAGCGGTTATAGGAAAGCTTGTAAGCACTAACCTTATTTTATATCGAGCTTCATAACTGGCTTCAATACTCGCTTGCGGAAATGAAAAAGCTACGAAACGTGACCGGAATTTCTAAAGAACCAAAATAGAAAAATGATCTGTTTCCGTAAAGTGGCTCTTTCAATAGCATTCGCTTTAAATTTCCTCCGTCCGTAATCGGCATTTAAAATTTCTATTTCTTTTCGGCTATTCTTCAGAAAAGGCGTCGAAAATAAATAAAATATCCATTAAGATCATTTAAATTTTAACTTAAATTTATATTCTTCTGTATGTGTCGAAAATAAAGACGTTGCGCGTGTGAATAGATTTACAATAATTAACGAGAAATAAAAGTTATATTTTTGAAACTGTTAAGTTTTTCTCTGCTGTTCCGCTTAAAACATGAGAAACCAAGAAACATTTTTCTTGAAATTTCATCAACTTCCTATTGAAAACATAACATTTAGGGTGACTAAAACAAAGTTAAAGTAGATACACCGAATCTAACTATGCTTTCTATGATAGAAAATTATGACGAATGTGTAATCTAAGTCTGAAATTGAAAATCTCTTTACATAAGAATCTCGAAAAAACGGATACAATAGGAAACAGTTTGTAGGTTCTCCTTTTAAGTCGTCTTTGCAATTTCTATTTGCAATATCAGGGTTGAATAACCATCACTGTATTCGGATTTTTTCCAATCTAGAAGTTCATTTAAGTTACATTTAGTTTCATTATTAATAATTCTCTCTTTCATAAGATCCTTAAATAGTTTACAGTTACAGTGCAGTTAACACGCCCTAACAGCAAAATGCGAAAGTAAAGAAAAAAAGTACAGAAAATGTATTTACAAAATTATTTTTTCCTGAGAATCAAAAGAGCTTCAAAATGTAAATTATCTGTAGTCGAGGTTATTGCCCTTCTTATAGTATACAGAATAGTTTTGTGTTTAAAAACATTGTAATCGAATTATAAATTTGCATTTTACTTGCCGTTCCATGAAGTCTTATTGCAAAGTAATTTCGGAGAATATCACTGTCCAAAAGTATTCATACATTCTATGAACTGATTGCATACTGCGCAGCTCCTATATAATCTGAATTTACAGTGATGTGAAATAGTGGTATTTTTTGTAATTTAACTTTAACTTACTTAATGCCTATTTATATTAGTTTTGTATGAGAAAAGCCAGCTATATATACATACACCCTTGTAACGTTCGTTTAGTCTTGCAGCTCCATATGAAATAGTCTTATTTTAATTGCCACTCTCAAGTCGATTACTATTTTTATTATCCCCAAAAGATCATTTATGGGGGGTCAATTTCTCGAACCTTCCGAAAGGGAACGCTTGCCATGCATGTTTAGTCTTCAGCGCCGATCGAAAACAGTTCTTGGAATCCTTTGTTTGCAGAATGGCCCGAAATCCGACGTGTAGGATTTTGTTCTAAAATATTTGCATTTGGATGAGTTTTGCAGCAGGAGGAAAGGCAGTCAGCACAAGCTTCTGAAGGTAAACGCACGTGGTTTGGCAGTCGGAGCAGTGCCTCTGCTAAATTAAAATCACGTATCGTTTTTTTCTTGCCAGGGGCAAGATAATTCTCGACTTGTGTTGGGTCAAAAATATTAGCAGAGTTTCAGCTTTTAGTAAAGACAATTCAGTGAAATTGTATTCTCGACTTGTGTCGAATTGAAGCCTTCAACCCCGTGACTTCCTACGCTAAGCCGTTACAAGTAATAATCCCGTACAGCGGTGGAGATTCCGGCTTCTGAATTTCTCGTCTTCTTTTCTTCTCTTCGAAGAAAATGTTTACCCATAACGTTGTCTCCATCGTGATCCAGTCTTCAGGGACCTAGGAACACCCCAAATTGTGCCTCTCTATCTATATTCCCTATCGAAAAAAACTAAGGTAAAACTTGCCAATGTTCTATACAGTAATTGTTTTCCCCTGTTTACGAGTGTTTCGTTGATAACTAAGAAATAGAACAGTTTAATTCCCTTCTAATAAATATTAAAATTAAGGCAACCGTCAGTTGTCAGCGCTTCATTGCTCGTTAACTTAAAGTTTAATTAATTCTGTAAACTCGGACGTCGCTGACTGCGTAGATCTGTTCATTAAAGTAAATATCGCAAGCCAGAGACGGCCAGCCTTTTGTGTGAACGTTCTAACTACCCTTGTGTTAAACCACAATTATTAGCGTTTATTTCCTTGTACCATATGCGTTAAACGATTTCAAGCAATAGAATTATATTTGTCTTAAAATTCACCATATCTTTTATTTGTGTGTTAATCCTTATGTACAGGAGGAGGCACAATAAAGGTTAGTTCGCTTCCCGTAAAGTGCTGGCTTCTCGGCCTTCCGCGAGAACCCGTAATCAGCTGTGATTTGGAAGATGGCGCCCACTAATTTTGACTTACTCTGTACACAACCACATTCGATTTCCTTCCCTTAAGCGTTTCTCGTGAACCACCCCTACTCCTCTGAACTAAACCGAAGGCACTTCCATCCTTCCTGTAGCGGGTCGACGAAAAAGCTCGTTTGGCCTGTAATAAATTTATAATTTTTATTTGGGATTTACATGTCGTCCAAGTTGCTCCATGTCCTCGCAGAAGAAACAGATCAAAATATCCGACGGAAAGCGCTATGCAATCATTTTTCATCATAACGAAGGAACTTCCACCCGTGAAATCTCTAATAAAGTGCGTGTTATCAATCAACCGTTGTTTGAGTACTTAAGAAGTATACCAAAATTTGAAAACCTCTGCTAGAGATAATTTTGTGTTAAGAAGAACCAGTCTGGATGATAGCAGCCTACACAACTAACTAAATTGTGGCCAGAAGGTAACTGGTTTACGTTTGTGCACATCTATTGCGAAAAGATGACTTCTTCATTTCGACTGCGAGGATGTAGAGCGCGCAAGAAACTACGGGTTTCCGAGAAACAACGAGTCAACTGCATGCGATAAGCAAAGGAACATCGGTAATGAACACCAGTACAGTGGCAGAAGGTGCTATTTGGTGATGAACAACAGTAAAACATCCAACCCCTGTTATGGTATGGAGGTCATGTCTGCCAAAGGAGTTGGTTGACTGTAGTCATATAGTCAAACAGTTTATTTTCTAAGATGACACTGCACCTCACCATATAAAATAGTATTTCAATCTTAGGTCTCTACCAATAAAGTCGCTAGAATGAATTGGCCAACACAATTCACAGACTTTCATCTCATCGTAAACGTATGGCAAAGTATAACTAACATCATTTCGAAGAAAATCACGAATAAAAAATTGAATTTAATCAACGTCCTTGTTTTATTATATCCCCAATGAAGAACTTGGCAAACTGGTATAAATTCCGTGGAGAAAAGATTAACATTAATCATCAAGGACAAGAATTAGCCAATAAAGTATTATCTTATTCTAATATTAATCAGTCCGTTTCGTATATCGCATGTATTAACTTAAATTACAATATTAAACTATATAATAATTAATGCTGAGGATCTACACCCCATGAAGGGGTTTGGCCTGCAAAGCGGAAGGTCAGAACTTTCACACCCGGTTTTCGCGTGCCAAGTGAATGACAATTAATGACACGTGGTGATGTGGTGAGCATCACACATTAGTCAACCGCATTATTATCCCTTGTTCATTCGAATGCAGGTACCCAATTATTTAAAGCGACAGGATAGGCCTCCCGCCAGGTATCGAGTGGTGGATTTGAACTTCCAACCTTCCGCATCGGAGCCCTATAATCTAACCACTGAACCACACTGGCACTCTCTAAACTATACCACTCGTATATACAATTTTGAATATATGTTTCATTTCACGTTGTTTTCAAGGCAACAATTTGATCTGCTAGCTTTACTATATTACCGTTTTTGAATGTCTGTGTGGGTCTTTACATTGATTGGGAAAAATAGTTCAAAAATATCAAATTAATACAAGTTTTCTCCAATTCCTTCACTGATGCAGGATTTATTCGCATACCTGCATAACGTTGTTAAAATTTCATGACTAATTCACGTTTAAAATAATTATCAGTATTAATGTATCGACAAAAACTTCAGTGGTGTGCAAAGGGATCCAAACTTGGAGATACCTGCTC
The DNA here is from genome assembly GCA_014611495.1 of Limonius californicus. NCBI lineage: Eukaryota > Metazoa > Arthropoda > Insecta > Coleoptera > Elateridae > Limonius > Limonius californicus. The sequence goes on from JABXWE010035613.1 coordinate 10,804, forward strand.
TATTTTCTGTATTGTATCTTGAAAAACTTTAAAGATCTTAATTACCACAAGCTATACACTTAAATTGTTAACTCAAAAACTGCAATTTTTTCTCAAAAACGAACGGAAAAAAGTAAAATAAAATGTTTAGAATACCAGCATTTAAATTTGTAATAAAGGTAGGCCGTAAATGATAAATTCTGCATCGCAGTTTTTTTAGGTCTTATAGATGAATAAAACACCCGTCTGCGGACCTTGAGCTCAATACATGTAAAATATATCACTTGTATTGCATTGAACATGCTACCGATTTTTGCTCAACTTTATGCTACAAACCACAGTTACATCATACACGTGAAATGGCTTCTGAAAACATGATTAATAAAAAATTTCTGTATCCAGCTTATTCTGTAAATTGGATTTGCAATATTCAAAAATGTACACAAATCAGATTTTAAACAGTAAAACGCTAATTATGGATAAAGATTAAACAGGCGGTTGGTTTACCATGGTCTGCCCCTACCAGAAACCTTGCTACTGAATATCGATAAATTTGATATTAAGTAAATGATTTAATTAAGCTTCTGCTAAATTCCTGTTACATTTTTTTAAGGATCGGATACTCCAGCATATTTGCAATACCCACGCAGATCAGAAAATAACAGTTAAGCACTTTTACGGAACCTGCTTCGCAAATTCGTTAAAATTAGCCATGATTCAGATGCTTCCGGTTAATGATGGCAAATGCATCTAAGCGTTAATGAGCTAAATCTCCCATCAAGTAGACTTAATGTACCGATAATTCCTTATAGCTTAGATCGGCCCTTCCTATGCAGCTTCTGATAGGTAGGAGGTGCCATAAATACTACTATAACTAGTAATGTTGATTATATGGAGGGATTAATTCAGCAGGCTTAAAGCAATTTTTGATTTGCCGCAGACTGCATATAATGAAAGCCTTAAGGACGTGAAAATCTTTAGTAATTCAGTATTAGATAATGGCTCGGCTAAACAATAATTTAATAAATGTGCCTTCTCCATAAAATACCATGAACCGTATGTTTTTGTACATGTTACACCAGTACAGTTTTTGATAGAAAAATATAATTCTATGTACGTGGTAGTTCACCGAAAGCGTAACAAGCGTATTTTGTGACATTAAACCTCAATTCTTCCAAAAACGCCCGAACACGTCAAATTCATTTGCCAGGCGGACATCTCATACGGCTGTTTTCGTTCACATATCTTCAACACCAAAATTGGTGTAAGTTTCACCTTAAAAATTTTAAATGACAAGAGCTAGCAAAAGATTGTTACCCGGGGGGGGGTTTGAGGACGCAAACTGGGTCCACCCTCGAAATAAACAAGCAAACACCCAGACACACAAAAAGAAATATGCTGTATAAAAACATTATTTAATAAAGCACACGGTAATCATATAAAAACAAGCAATATTAGAATACATAAAAACTACACATAAATAACACAGTAATCACAAGAAATCGATAATAAAACAAACATACAAGAATAATCTAAAACTAGCACTATAAACACTAAGATTGTCTGAACTTAAAAACTACACAAATGTCTAACGCGCACGAAACGAAAAGTCAAATAAAAGCACTGCACTTACGAACAAAAATACGCCGTACCTGTCCAGGTACCGAGGTTGCAGCGGAATCCTCCGGCTGCTGATGATCTGCTGCTGGAGTCTTGGAGATGTCCTTCGCAGGGCTAATATCAGCTACGGTGTCCAACTGACCCGCGACAAGGCCAGCTAGATGTAGAAATGGATAGATCTACTCCTCGATATTAGCTGCAGGAACCAGATGACTCGAACAGATGCTGGAGCAGATCCTGGCTGTTGGAGACCTGGTGATATGCTCGCAGAGCTATTATCGAGGCCTCAATCTGCATACTCCTCGATATTAGCTGCAGAAACCAGATGATTTTGAATGGCTAAGCCAAGCCTTTTTTGAGGGCCTGGGGCGAAGGGTCGGCGTCCTATTGGCCGACGAGGTTTACCAATGGAAAAAGTTTAGCGGCGAACCTCGTCCGGTAACAAGATATACAATTTGAAAGCTCGACGAATTTTGTTTTCAATAGTAATTTTATTTTTGGATTACGAACGTTAACTCCCGCGAAAATGCAGTTGAAATCTTCGAAAACAGAGAATGTGCCAGTAGAAAC
>JABXWE010035615.1:0-25642 GCA_014611495.1 Limonius californicus
TCTTGCCAATAACCAAGTCTCTGTACAAATCCTTCAGTTACATCAACAAGATTGTTATGTTCATTTAATTCACTATTCTATTTTTGGTAATTCTATAATTCTAATTACGTTTTCTAACTCAATGGTTTAACTACGTTTTAATTCTGAAGTTTCATCGACGCCAAGATTCTTGTAATCAGCATCAAGAATTTAACCTCGGTTTTTCCCCTTTACAATGCTTCTTTTGTCTCGATGCTTCCAAATACTCTGGTTTTTACAACGTCATGTCTGCAGGCAAATGTTCGAACATACTTCCAAACTGCAGCGTTGCATTTTGTCCGCCCAGCAGCGGCCAAATTTTCCCTCCCCGCGACAGTCGGCATTTAGACCTCCGCCGGACTCCGGCCCTCGAGAACAACATCCATCGAGGCCCGTAAATGTTTATCGAGTCGGCTAGCGGACCCGAAGGTAAATGCACGTAAAGTGTGGGTAGCAACCTATTCGTGACATTTTTGGTGCCGTATCGTTTTCGTTCTTGTGAACCAGAATTACGACCGTTAGTGTCGGATCTAAACCAGTCACGATAGACAATTGCAAAAGTTAGGGAACCCTGAGTGTTCTCTTCTCGTTCCAAACGGATATAAAGGCCCATCAGCAATCTCCCTGCGAAGGCCGCCGCTGTGCCGTCCTCGACGCTCGAAGTTCCGCCTAGCTGACCGATCCTCTTACTACTCCCCCTGACAGCTACAACCCTTCAAAGCCTACCTGGGTAATTCTACAACGCGCAAGGTAAAAGCAACTTTGTACCTCGCTTGTATGTTATCAGTGCAAAAGAACGCAGTGCATTTTCTTGGTGCGACAAAGACTCCGGTGTCCGACCTACATTTCATGCTTGCAATTTAAGGCTAAGCAACATTAAGTGGCATAATCCATATTTATACCACTCCACTTGATTATTTTAATGTCAATGTCAAAATGTATTTGTGCATGTTTTTATGTGAGTTCTACGGATACTGGTAAACGCAGTTGAATGCCTAAATGTCGTAAGCCAGTCCCGGAGAGAAAATCATTCAGGGCGCTCCGAAAACTCTGTCTATTAATTTTAACCTATACTGTGGATCGAATCTGGTCCTTATTTACTCATTTTGTTGTATCCGGACCTTCAGTCCAAAAACTTATCTCTATTACTTAATATATGCTTATAATTTTTATCGCGACTTATTATTGTACACCCTGTATGTAAAGAGAAACCCAGGAAAGTAAGAATAGAACATCCCGTAAGATAGCAGGCTTTCGCCCTCTTCCCGAAGGCTCTGTATCATTGACACAGGAAGAGGTGGCGCCCATACTTTCTTCGACGTACCCTGTATAAGACTTCGACCTTTTACTTTCCCTCTTATGAGCAAACTCTTGAGAACCACCCCTCCTTCGACTGAGCTACTGAGAGCAACTGCCGCTTTGCTGCGCTAGAACGAGGAACGTCTGCAGGTTTGTATTAAGATTTCTTATTCCGACGCACCCTGTAGAAAAGCTTCGTTTGACCCGTAACAAGATTCTCTACAGGAATTCTTATTCCACCAACAATTTTTCCAAAGTATGTGGTCGTTCGTTATAAACTCAAAATTTTAAATGTCCCCGACGAAATAAATCCAATGGTTCAGGTCTGGAGAACCAGCTGGCTATTCATTACATCTCACCGCCCTATCCATCCATTTGGAAACATTTCAAAGTCCGAATATTTAAAGCGTAATGGGTAGGTGGTCATGGTGAAACTAAATATCATTAGGTATTTCTCTTCTTCTTCAAGAGTAGAAACAATGTGATTTGCTAAAAGTTCTAAATACTTCTGACCTATTAATCGAACATCAACACAACATAACACGAGCCAAGTGAAACTTAACAACTTTACAAAACTGTTTAAGCTGCGGTGCTGGGGCCTCGGTGGTCTAGCGCGGCAACGCGTTGCCACTCGAGGCCACAGCGAATTGTAGTCGTTCCGCTGTGGTTTCGAATCTCAGCTGGGGCGACCGCATTTCGCTTAGTTAAGTCTAAGGTGCATGCTGCATGAACGGTTAGTGTGTAAGGGACGCCCGCACCCCCCTGAAGTAATGCAGAAGCGGTTCCGTGGGGGGGGGGGGCGGTAGTATGCATGGATGAGAAGAAAAAGCTGCGGTGCCAGATAACAACTGATGTACATTGCTGTTCAATATTATTAATATTAATTCATCAGACCTTATATTAGCGAAAAAATTCTATCAATATATCTTAAAATATACAGGGTACTCAATTTAAAATAAAAAGTCTATATCATTTTTGGCTAAACCGGAAGTCCGCTTTAACCGCCAATTACAGTATCCGCCTTATAGCGGAACCTTCATGTAGAAAATTTTGTCGAAATCGCGGTTGTTGTAGTAGAGATATTTGCATTGTTTCGTACTTTTGTCCAACCCTGTATTATACAGTCTTGTTTATTGTTAAAGATTACTATATTCTTATTTTTAATAAGAGCATAATCTTTTCTGTTTACCTACTTTTTATATTCAATTTTAGCTGCTATGTTCAGTGGCGCAACTACGCATTGCTAAGGACGTCGCCTACAAAAAATTCAAAAGGCGCCAAATTCGTGTACATTTGCGAAAAGATTAATTTGAAATAACCACCAGGGATGGCCCGCGAGTCTTCACCTTAGACAAACTTTATTGAAGCATACAAAAGAACAGCCGTAATCACGAGTAAGCAACGCTTCCAATAATCAAAACATAGCAAAAAGACAAAGACCTCAATAATTTCCAACTGCAGTTGTTTACTAATAATATCAAAGGATATCGCGCCGCCCGCTGCCAGAAAAGGACTGTGGTAAGTACTCTTTTGACGGCGGGGAAGGCACGGTACCTTTTGAACTGTATACAAAATATTGAACTATGTACATCGACGCCGACCCGACAACGGCAAAAGGCAGCAGGTATGTTCAAGAATTAGGTGGCCCAGATATATAAAATATATTGCCATATGCAATAACTAATAGGAAAAGGGAGGGTGTATTACTTATTTTTTTAATTTGGCCCACCGCCCAAAACGGTTGGTCGCCGTTGCTTTAGACTGTGTATTCTTAAAACCATACTCCAAATGAACTATAAATAGACTAAAGTAAATTAAGAGACCTCTCCGATAGATAAGATTATAGCAACCTGTGTTTATTTTTAATTTGAAGTCGAAGTCGGCGATGGAAACCTCATTGTGAGCGTATCATACATCAGCAACTTCAACCTAACCTCACTATTTGCCTTTCTCCCGTTTATGATCGTTTACCTGGATTTCTTAGGTTTTTGTGGATTTTTAGGCTGCAATTTTTCAAGGCTAAATTGTATATCGCCATTTTTATGTTTTAACTGGCACCTCGGTGGAGCAGTGCGAATACGCACTGCCACTCGAGGTTACAGTGCCATGCGGCCGATAGGCCGCGTGTTCGAAGCCCGGTTGCGGCGACCGTATTTCACTTAGTTAAGTTTAGGGTGCATATTGCATGAATGGTTAGTATGTAAGGGACACCTGTATCCTCCTGAAGTAATGCGAAAGCGGTTCCGGAGGGGGGGGACGGAAAGTATAAACGAATGAAAAAAAAATTACGTTTTAATAATTTGGACTAAAACAGAATCTTTTTTTACAGAACAGCAGTTTCACTGTCTGTAATCTATACCTGTCGATCGTTTGCGTTTGGTAACGTAACCTCTTCAAATAAAATGGTTTTGCTGTAGATATATAACATTTTTTAATTGAATGGGTAACGGCCGTCGCGTTAATGGAGTATGGCAGTACTCAATTCATGATTGTTTTCAGGAGTTTCGCCAGGAATATCCAAACTTTATGTTGCCTTAGTAACACTTTTCGTTGTTCTTTGAATCACTGCGTTGAAGTTTTTCGTGAGGCTCGATCTATTTCACGCAAAAATGGCAACGATCATCCTCCAAAAATAATGGCAGAAGTAATTGAAAATGTAAGACAGATTGTGAAAGACGCCCTCGAACTTCTGTACGCCATTTGTCTCCACAAGTTCAATAGTCAGTTAGCCCCTACTACAAAATAATAAAGTACCACTTGGATCGCTACCGTTTGCAGTTTGTACAAGAATTGCATGAAGCTGATTATCCTCAGCGTATCGAATATTGTCACTGATTCCTTAATATCCTCAATGACGATTAGTTGAAGGAAACTTTTTTCACAAACCGGGCTTGATTTGATTTAGATGGATACATTAATTCGCAAAACATGCGTTTATAGATTACGGAGAAGCCTCTTCATCCTCAAAAAGTAGAATTGTGTTGGCCATTTCAAGGCATGGAATAGTTGGACCATACTTTTTTGAAGGTAAAAGTAAGACAAAGAAGTTTATTTGTTAAAATCATCGAAGATTTTTTTCAGACAGGCACTATAACTACAAAAAGGTGTCGAGAAAATATTATATGGCCCTACGGAAGAGCTGCATGACGATGAACTCAGATTTGGATTTTTCCAACAAGACGGGACCACTGCGTACACAACCCGCCTTAAAAATGGCACGGGAATTTTTCGACAGATTATTAGTCGAAACATACAAATACCTTATCCTACCCCCTCACAGCGAATTGCGAATCATAAATATCGGGATATAGATTGTAATTAATCATGGATTTAATCAAAAGCAAAAGAAATAAAAACAATAATAACAAAAATCAATTGCTACTATTTACCTAAAATACGTTCATATGTTTAAAAACCAATATTTTAACATCACAATAAGCTGTTTAAATAATCAGATAAAAACTACTTTCAAAGCAAGTATACAGGGTGTACCAGAAATAGGTACAAATATTTAAACCAGTAATAGATTGGTTCAAGTAGAATTCAATGGTACTATTCATTTTTCAAAAATCATTGAGTTATTTTTTTCGAATTAAAAATAAAATAAAATTTTGTTTGGGAACTGCTGATGATACATAGAAAATATATTTAAGCTGCAGAAGGTTATTACCTAATTGTAAAGTAAATCCAAAGTGGCAAACACGTAAAAACTTGTCTGGCTTGTGATAACAACAGCAGACCGAATAGAAATTGCTGACCTACCTAATCGTATTGGTTTGTGGCAGGTGATAAGAAATATTTTTGCACTTCTATCTTACTCTCCTTTGCATAACATGTTTTTGAACTAAAATTTTTGTTATTATCCTGCGGTACTCAAACAATTTTGGGTCAAATTTTCAATTATTATTTTCTCATATCTTAAGGGTCCCACTGCCAAAGAAATGTTTTTTCTAGTTTGTATATATTGTAATCTACCATCGGATTTAATATTTGTACCTATATCTGATACACCCTGTATACAAGTTGAATACTTTTTAAAACTTTGTTTTTTAGAAGAATAAGTTTGTTTCGAGCAGTTTGGGGAAATAAATTGGAATAAAACTTGTTTACATATGCATGTGGAATTCTGCTTCCTTTTTTTGTATGTAAGTTAACTGTTTGCTACTTTTTATCAGTAACCCTGTATCATTTTCGGCTATTTTGTAGCCAAATCCATAAATCCCATACAGGGGTTGCTGAAAAATTAATTCGATGCAAATTTTATTGAGGATAAGGTACATAATAGCAGTTTGCCGAACTCCGTTCATGCCCGAAAGTTACTGCTTTGTCGATACCGTGCAATTAATTTAAAATGCAAATTATTTGTAGTGGGTGGATGTTAAATCAAATAAAGCGATTTACAAGGACTTAGAGAGCAATTTCATCCGGAATCTACGCACGAATTTAGTATCGCCGCATTTGCTTCCTTGTAATACGTTTAATAACTGAGATTATTGTTGGAAACTTGGCAGTAATCTCCACATAAATGCAATTAACTTCATTATGAATTTATTTCTTTGATAATTTGATGCAGATTCGCACAGATCCGGTCTTAGCAAATGCCTTTGATTGTCTTATTTCTAACAATATTTTCATTACCTATACTCAATTTTTTCTCCACTGTTAGTTTTCTTGTTACGACCAGGACAATCTGAAACTTTTGTGTGTAAATATCGCTTAAAAAATACAAATTTTTTTCAAGGTCATACTTGACAACAGAGAAGATATGAAAATACCAATCTCGACTTATAAAAGACATGAAAGTAAAACGACCAGCTAAAATTGGGAGCGACCACTATATGCTCATGATGGATACAAAAACACTAAAAGATAGAACCAAGGAAAAAAGAAGAAAGATAGTAAAAAAAATAAGAAGAAATATCAAGAGAGTACAGATAGGCGATTCAAAGAACAAAGACAAGAAATAGGAACAGAAGAAAAATGGAAGAAATTTGAAGAAACCGTCTTAGAAACAGAAAAAGAATGTTGCGGAATATCAAAAACAACAAATACAAATATTAAAAGAACGGGATGGTGGACGGTAGATCTGAAACGAAAATAAAAAAGAACAAAGAAGCATGGAAAATATATCTAAATAAAAACGACCAGAAGACTACGAAAAATATAAAGAAAAAGGAAGGAGGTAAAAACAAAAATAAAGAAAGCTTAATGAAGAGTCATGGATAAAATTTGGACAGAAAATGACAAAGAATTACAAAGAAAACCAAAAACTACTCTACGGTACACTAAAGCAACTTAAGAAGAAGAAAGACTATAATATGATAAATATAAAGATAAAGAGAGAAAAATAATTACAGATGAAAATGAAATAATGGTGAAATGGAGACAACACTTTAAGAAACTAACGGAGAAAAATGTAAAAACAACAGAGGGGACAAATGATAGTAACATCAGGCAAGAAATGGAAGAAATTAGCCAAGTAGAAGTGCTAGAAGTAATAAAGAAGATAAGAATAAGCAAAGCTTCAGGCAAGGATGATATTACCCCGGAAATGATAAAAGATTTGGGAGAAGGAAAGGGAAAGGTCATTTTCAACTAGTGTTTGTCATCTCCGTTGATTTTATTTGGGTCGCCCTGGTGTCTAACCTTTGAATCCTCTATTTCGTTTTGCTTGTTCGTAGTCGTAATAATTGTATGAAGGTAAGCGGTATTTATCAAACCTGACTGTGAGTTTTCAGCTGGAAAACGAAAAGATAAGAGATTTGTGTATTGTGTTCTACAACTGTCAACTAATATGTAATATTGGAGGAAAATTGACCTCGGAATTGTATACTTTTTGAGTAATATTTGGATATAGGTGTGAAGAACATTTTAATATGAATATTATAATTATAATCATTATTTGTAATATTATTAATTAAACGTGATTTATGTTTAAAATGAATATTAATTTTGTTAAAAAAAAGAGGCCGTGTGAGGTGTTAAAACATTCTTTTTTAAATAAGGAATATGGCTATCATTTCAGTTTTGATGTAAACGATATTGATATCAAAATCTTATTTAATATTTAAGATTAGGTTAACTTGTGTTAATTACATTCTGCTTTCCCATTGGTTGAGGAACTCACATGGTTTTTGTAAAACGTACTTATTTTTGTTTGTATTATGATGTTGCCATGGTTACTTGTTAAAAAAGGAAAAAAAACAACGGTGAGTTGCTATGAAAATCTCGATGTGAACAGACGCTCATCTGGCGAGTCAACTAAAATTGTAATTTTGTGTTTATTATATTCTGTTTGAATAAAACTATGATATTAAGTGTCACGATTCAAATTTGCGTTATTTATTACTTATCTGTATGAAAAATTGATCAAATTCAGTAAATTAGCCGAAAATCAAGAATTTTGGGCGGAATATCAAAGTAGCGTCAGTAGACTTCAGTTGTTTTTTTTTCCGACATGTTTTGCTTGTATCTGCGTTTGATGTTTAAAAGGTCAACAAACTTTAAGGTTAGGAATCATCTACAAGTTGGCTAAAAGTTTTATACCTGTTAATCATTTGGGAGATATTTGCATCATATTCTGGAACTGCAACTGGAATAACAATCGAATTTAATTTAAAATAAATTAAAACAAATAAGTAACATCGAATCAACAACAATTTGAAAAATGAAGCAAGTTTGGGGTTAACAATTAAAAAAATATATGAAGGTGCAACGTATTTATGAGTTTATTGGTATATTTGAACACCTAAAGAAATAAGCAGTAAATAATATTTAAGTTAATTATCTTGTGAAACGATTTTACGAATACGAAGATACTCAGTCCAAAGTTTTTCTGCAAGCAACTTAGAAAAACGCAACAAGTAATGCAGTTTCGTTTTGAAGTTCAACATTCCCCAGACCGCAGGAATGCCTCCCTAATTTCATCTAGTGAATTTTACCAACACCAGAAGAAAATAAGCAAGTGCTTCTATGTGAAAAGGTGGGTCCGTTTGAAAGTGCTTTGTTGAATTAGACATTACTACTTATTTCATGTAACTTTGTCATTTAATTATTAAAATTGTTTAACGTTTTATAAGAAAAAATTTAGGTAAATCGATAACATTTTATTCGTTTCTTTGTTGCATCCATATTTTATAAGTTCATGTTCACTACTTTGTATCCTTCGCTTTGTTCAGTTAATAATCGCAAGAACTCAAAGGATATACAGCAGTTACCAAAAGTTATACTATAAACCCCAGAGTTACTTTAGATAGGCTAAGCGCATCGGTTCCTACTGAAGATGGCAAAAGATGTATTTAAGTCTACTAAATGTTAAGGCGATATTCAATCCCATTATAATAGCAGTTTGAAAGTAGCTCATATAAACCAGTAAAATTCATGTTGAAACTGAATTATTTGCAATGACATCGACAGCAGATATACATGGTGACTCAAGGGAGAGTACGAGCCTAGCATTCCAAAAATAGGCAACCCAATATACATATCACAAGATGCTGCAAGGTCTAAATTTTTATTGGCGGTATATGGTTGTTTGATATGCATGACAGTTTACTGATTTATGTACATCGCCTTCAGCAAATTTTAATAATATGTATTCGACTGCAAGAAAAACCAACATAGTCTTAACAGGGAAAATCTATTTGAATTTCTTTCGTGGCGCATTTCCACTGTTACTTGAAAAACTGGATTTAAACACAAGACGGCGCCCCGCGCACTATCGTATAAACTGTCAATCATAGCAAACAAGCATATCTGATTCATAATATATTAAAAATATACATACCGCAGTATCTCATGATAATTATTTTGGGTTGCCTGTCTTTGGAAATGTTAATTTTTACGCTTCTATGAATCGCCCTGTACTTTATGGAATTTTTTTAATTATTAGTTTGGAAAACATGATTATAATTTAATACTTTGGATTTCTATGCACCTTTCTCTATTTTGTGTCCATCAGTGCACACAACAAGTATATCATATAATTATGTTTGTGTTTCATTTCCAAATGTGACGTCACGTGATATCGTTGACATAAAACTCTTACATTTAGGTTATGTTTTTCTGCACTTATCAAACGGCCAAGAGCTGCCTCTTCTCCGTAGTATTGTGAAGTGTTTATTATACTCTGTGTATTTAATTGAATTATAACAAGCCAATTTTGATTAGAAACGAAATTAATATATCTATCAATAATAATGCCAATCAGTGTCAATGTCAAAAATAATAAAGGTCAGACCGTGCAGACTAATAACAATAAATCAACGCCATAAACACATACCCACACCCAAGAAGGAAGCGACACGAAGTTACACACGAATAGCTAGTGCCAATATGGCATTTCTCGGCATGTGTAATTTTTATTTGCCGTTTAATTATTTTCATGAAAACAGTGAGTATAATTTGCAAGCACAATTTATTGTGGACACACATCGAATTTAATACATTCCAAGCAGATGAACAATAAAGCCATCTATCACACATGTAATCCCTCAAGTATTAATATCAATGTCAAATATTGAAGGTGAATGATGGATTGCGTGGGAATTTCCATATACATTTTTTCGTGGAATTGAAGTTCAAGTGCAATAATTTTTCACCAACACATCCCTTATTATGATAAATCCGTGTACTTATTGTAGACGATCTAGGAAAATAAAATGCTCAGTTTGCTATAAACCGATATTCAGTACTTTTAAATTCAGGTATCTTCAATTTACTTCAATCTACTACAAAATAAAAACTGTTCATACAGAAAGCACCTTTACTGAATCCACATAGTTTGTATTATTTACTACATACGGGGGGGGGCATATCTAAAAGATTATGAACAGGTCTCCTATGTATATCTTAAGTATTATATTGTGTGGTATCTTGATTGAGCGAGATCTAGAACGTGGTTTTCCAAGTATCTCTTATATGCACTTAGGTTATATTTGGCCGTGGTCTAGAGTTTAGCGCGTTTGACTTCTATGCTGAAGGTCCTGGGTTCAATTCCCGGTACCAAGACATCGGATTTTTAACGGCCGTTCTCCCTCGCAAGGCAATGGCAAACCAGCTAGGTATTCTGCCTAGTAAATCTTCTCTGGAGTAGAAGTGTGCACACTTCCCGTGATTCGGAGCCCACGTTAAACTGTAGGTCCTCTATGTCTGCGGCAATCTAAACGCGCAACACAGGCATAGGAGAGATGATCGCTACGTCTCGTTAAGAGATAAAGCACTCTTAGAAGAAGACACCGTAGGTATGAATTTTGCCTATATAGGGCAGTTCCAATCCTACTTGGTTTTTCTTTATTAATTACGCACGCAGCATACATTGTAAATAGTTTATACTATCTAGCAATATTGCTCGTATGATTACTACTTATGTCTAAGTCTAATCTAAGTCTTAAATTCAGGCAAATCCTAGCGTTTGACGGACTTACTCCCATTGGAGCACTCCAGATATGTTTACAACACTTCTTTATCATGTTTTGTTTTCGTTTAAATTACTTATTTTCGCTTACACTAATTCGAATAGTTTTTGTCTTTCTAATTTTCGAACATGTCCACTGTTGTCGAATAGTAACACTTCGACATTTTGACATTTAGGGGTTGCCGTGTTGGTGCATAACCATGCTTAACCTGCTGTTGTGTGTGAATGTTTTTTGTTTATGGGCGTGTTACTCCTCTAATGTAACCGTAATTCAAGGAGTGCCATTTGATCCCCAATGGCATATGGAGACCGGGACCCAGTACCGATCACCCAGGGAATTAGAAAAATTTCCAACCCTAAAGAGATTCGAACCGGGAAGCGTTTGGATCATTACATCCAAAGCTTGGCTCTCTTACCACTGAGCTATCCCCGCCCCTATTTTTAATTATTCTATCCATTATTACATTAGAGAGCAAGGGGCTAAGACAGTGTTTAATCCCTCTTGGCAATTCGAACTCTTTTGAGGTTTCCCATATACCTGTATGTGTGCAGTAACATTCTTCTATACACTTTCAATTTTTCTTATTAGCATTTCCGACATTACAAATATCAAACTACAAGTTTTCTTAGTCCCTCCCATATTATAATTCTATCTATGGAATCAAAGGCTCCTTTTATATCTATAAAGCACAACCAGAATTCCCTGTTCGTTTCAACCATTCCTTCATAACTTTTCTCAGAACAAAGATGTTGTCTGTTACTTGGCTGTCTTTTCTATATGCCGCTTGATCTTCTTCTAATTTCGGTTCTATCTCCGCCCTAAGTTTTATTTCAAGTATTCTTGTATAAATCTTAAAGGTTGTTGTTGCGAGGCAGGTTGCTCTATAGTTATCACATATAGTGTTATCCCCTTTTTTATGAATAAGCAGGATTATATTCTTTTCCCAATCTTTTGGTATTTTCTCCGTTCTCCATGCCACCTTTGTAAGTTCCAATAGTTAATTCTTTCCTTCACTACCTAGCCATTTTAACAGTTCTGGGTCTACCTGATCATAACCACTACCTTTACCGATTTTCAATTTTGCTAGAGCTATTTCTAGCTCTTCTAACTGTATGTTTTGTTTATCCTCTACCTCAATTACTTCCCGGGCCTCTTCCTATGATTTATCCTGCGTCACTCCTTATAACTTTTCGCTGAAGTGGTCACTCCTTCTTCTCTTATTTAAATCCAAAACTGTTCTTCTTCCCGCATTCATTCCTTATGGTGTTTCAGTCGATGTGGAAACCCAGCTTTCCATCCATCTTTTTAATGGTCTTCCGGGATCTTTCTTTCCTTCTGGCCTTTGATCCCTTGCTATTTTGATTAATCTTTCGTCGTCTGCTCTTTGGCCGAGCTCATTCCATTTTCTTCTTCCTTTATGTAACGAATCGTACTACATCTTCCATTTCACATTATTCTCTTATGTCTCTGTTTCTGACTCCATTCCTTCGTGTTTTCTCCGCTATTCTTCTTAAGGTGTTCATTTCTGTTGTCCGCATCAGTTGCTTAGTTCTGATTGTGTTGGCTGTGGTTTCTGCTGCATAGGTCATTGTTGGTCTTACCGTTGTTATGTATATTTTTGCTTTGCTTTCTTTTGTGAGGGATTTGTTTTTCAGGTAACGTCTCTCAGACATCCAGACACTCGCGCTGCTTCCATGGCCTGTTGCTTGACTTCCTCGTAGCTGCTCCGTTCGTTTGTTTTTTTTACCCCTAATTATATCAAAGGCATCACTTTTGTTGTTCACTACTAGTTTACACCTTATGGGCTGCTTTGAAACAACCAACAATTTTGTTCTTTCCGTCGCTATCAGCATTTTATATCTTTCAACCGTATTTGTGAACCGGTAGAGGAGTCTTTGTAGGTTGTCTTCGGTGTCTGCGATTAGGATCACATTGTCAGCATGGCATAAAATAGTTAACTGATTTCTTCCCATTTTGTAACCGTTCATGTTCTTCATACTGTCTATAAGTTTGTTCATAACCAGATTAAAGAGTGTTGGGTTCAAAGAGTCCCCTTGTCGGATACCAGTACTACTTCGGTTAGTTTTTTTCCTCTTTGTATTTTGGTCTTCACGTTTGTGTATATGTCTTCTATTATAGTTATTAACTGTTTTGGTATATTGTTCTCCTACAGTATTGTTATCATGTCGCATAGTTTTACTCGATCGAATGCCATTTGTAAGTCAACACAACACATAAAGGCTGGCGCGTTAAATTCTATCGCTTTTTCTATTATTTGATGGACAACAAATACGGCATCATTAACAGATCGATTCGGGCAAAATCCTTGTCGCTCTTCATTTATGGGTAGTCGTTTTCGGATATTTTGTAGTTTCACTTTGGTTAGCAATTTCTGTGTCGAATTTAATAATGTTATTCATCTATAGTTTCCAAGGTTGTTTTTGTTTCCCTTTTTGAATATTGCGATGGTGATATTGATTTACAATTCCAGGGGTATTCTTCCACTTCTGAGTGTTAAATAGCTTTGTTAGTTCTTCTTTTACATGTTCTCCGCCTTATTTCAGCAGTTCGTTTTTTATATTATCGCTTCCAGAGGCTTTTCTGTTCTTTAATGTTTTCATTTTCTTTCGAACGTCGTCTATTGTAAAATGTCCCCGACTTTCATTCCACTTTACCGTCGTACGGTGTTCAAGGGGTATGTTCCTCATGCTTGTAGAGGCCTTCAAAATATTGTTCCCATTATTTGTTGTTAATCGGATTTATCTTTATCGTTTCATTTACTTCTGCTTTTCTAGTCCTTAGCATTTGCCACATTGTCTTTTGGGATCCGTACATATCTCGTTCCACGTCTTTTGTGTATTTCTCCTAGAACATTTCCTTTACCTATCTTATTCTCTGATTAGCTATGTTTCGTTCTTCTACATAGATTCTTCTGTCTTTTCTGTTCTGGTCGTAGAAATGCCTTTTCCTTTTTGCCTGTTATTTCCTTTGCCTCTGTGGTGTACCATGACGTTTTATTATTTTGTGATGGGCATAATTTTATTTTTAGTTTGCCTGCAGCTACCTTTGTGGCTTTTAAGATGTTGTTTTTTATTTTCGTCCATGCTTCACCTGAGTCATCATTGTTTGTTATTAGTCTTCTGTTGATTTCCTCCGTTAATCTTATTGTATATAGGATTATTGTACTTTCGTCTTCTAAAGATTCTGCGTTGAGCTTTTCTATATATTCAGTGATGGTCTTCCGTTTTAGTTGATATTACGTAGTTATTTTACAAAGCAGTAATGAGTGATCGCTTCCGATGTTTTCCGAGTTCAGTGACCGTTACAATGTGAATGAGTTGATGTTTCAACAAGACGGAGCACCTCCACAGTATGCCCTTGATGTTCGTCAGTATCTGACGAAACATTTCCTGGTAAATGGATTGGCCGAAGAAGAGCAGTGGAGTGGCCTGCAAGGTCACCAGATTTAAGCCCTTTAGACTTCTTTCTGTGGGACCACATAAAAAGTAAAATTGATAGTACTCAGTTAGAATCCCTAAATGATTTGCGTCAAAGGATCAACAACGAATGCCGGCAAATTACCCCAAAAATGCTTCAGAACGTCCGAAACAGTTTTCAACAAAACCTGTACTACTGTATGGATGCTGTAGGTCAACATTTCGAACATTTAACAATGTGAAAGTTAAGGTAAATTTCCTAATCAATAAAACATGACTGGTCTAAATTGTGATAAAAGTGAAATACCGCGAATTATTGGTTTATTGGCGGGTTATTATCTTTAAACGGAGTTTTCCCAAAAACTACTTATCCGAATTTTAAAAACTAGGAAGCGTTAAAACGATAATTGAATGCCCTTTGAAAAGATGTATCACTCGACCCCTTTCCCATTTAAAATTTTAGGGGTGAAGCTCACCACCCCCTAGGAGGTTGAAGTGACAAGTTTGAAAATAAACGCAAAAAGTTTCCTCCTCAGAACAAAAATTGACGGGCTCGAGCGATTTTTTTACAAATGACGATTAATATTAAAAATCGGGTTTGTTTCATTTTCATTGGCCCACCCTGTATAAAGTGTTTAAAGAATACAAATTATAAAATACAGGTGAAGTAAATTAACTTACCGGCATTAAAGGGTTTAAATCCTAGACATGAATGATTTCATTATTTTATTTACAAACAACTTATTTATTGACTACATTTATATTTGCAAATGTAATTTAGTAAGGAGTTGACTTGATATGTGGATAAGATTGATACAATTTTTACAATGTTTGCAATTGCATCCAAAATCGGAGCATACCAGCGACATCTTCCGGCACACAGCAAAGGGCTTTGATTCAACAGGTTTCCGATTTCGATTGACAGTGGTGGCGCTATTGTAGCAAAAACACGTGGTCTGCAAAGGTTAACAGCTGTGTATTGCTAATGATTTCTTTTTTATAGACTTTAGAATATAAGAATATAACGAACCAGGACCTATGGAGCTACTAAAGTGTTTAAAAAAATACCAAATTAGCGTTTCCTATTGTCACCGTAGTTAATAAGCAACCTTACCACTTTTTAGTAGTAAACAACACATCCTAGTCAGAATTTGGGTGTAAAAATTATCAAAAAATCATAAGAAAAATTATCAAAGTAATGCAAAAATATGGTATAATCAATTTACTTCTACGACACATGTGGAATTAATTTAATTAATTTTTTCACCTTATTACAAACTATCATCCCTTAAGATTATAAAGCACACAATCCCTATGTCGCGATTTTTCTGATTTTCAGACAATCAAAACATTTCCAAGACTTTGTTGTCAATTTACTTTGTCGTGTATTACACGTATTGTCTTTTAGATTGGCTCCAGTTCGCTTTCCAGCGTTCTAATGATCATTTGTAGGAGTATAAAAACTCCATAGGGTCCGTATAAAATACATATTTATTTTTGTTTGCCATTAAGTTAAATTGTAAATTAATATATTAAGATCTTGGAACGAGACATTATCAGTTGTTATGCCCGAAATGTGGAAAATATCCGCTGAACACGCTGAAAAATTAATTCAAGAGTGGGAGAATCGTGAACTTGCGATTCAAGAAATAAATCCAATTGTAATTACTTTAAGTTTGGATTCAGACTCCAATTACACTCACGATAGCGATGATTATTATATATAACTGTTTGTTAACCTAAATTATTAATAATTTGATGGTCAAATTAAAAATTGTTTTTAATCATAGCAAATTTGAGAAACAAATATTTTTTCTTTAATTCAGTTTTAAGTGTGTTTCCAAACTAAACGCAGTTAAAAAGTGCGCCGCTAGAATTTACAAATGTTCTGGTGTCCACCAGACACCCTCATAATTGCCTGTCTCACTTCTATGCATTATAGTTTCTTTCAAGATATACCGTTATTGCCCTACCGCAGGGTGCCTGGTAGTCCCTGGTTAACATTTATCAAATTGTAAATGGAGGTAAAATAACAGACCCAGCTCTAAGAATTTTATTTAAAAGTTCAGCAATTTTACATATCCATTTTATTTAGGCATTTATTAAGTAAATATTTATTATACTTTTTAATAATAATAAAATTACAACATAAAATTATAATTACATGAAACATAATACCATTTTTCTGGCGTACCTATTTTACACTGACTGGAATTGCCTGTCAAACTTTCCTGTACAACATCGTGGGAGTCGTATTGTCTAATTCAAATTATACCGTTATACGGTTTTAAAAGATACTTGTAGACAAGGATTCACAAGTTACTTGCAACTCGACTTAAAGCATCATCTGAATTCATGTAAATCTACATATTGCCCGTATGCGGAGGTTGCCTAGTGGTTGTGACTCAAACAAAAAGCTTAAATTCTGTTTTTAATTCATTATTTAAGATTATCGTCTTTAGTTGAATTATTCGTATTTATGTTAAAGCTAGTAAACTATCTATCAAAATTAGCTTCCTTAATTAGCTCTGAATCAGTCAGAAACATCGATGCTGTGCGCAACATGATTGAAGAAGATCGCCGTGTGACTTACATCGAGTTAGAGGCATCCCTATGCATTCGATTTTGCTTGAACATTTATCTGTGAAAAAGATCTGTTCCCGATGGATTCCGCGTAATGTGACAGAAGCTCCACAAAAGGCTCGTGTTAATTGATGATTAACAGGTGACGAAACTTGGATATATTCGTATGAACCGGAAACTAAGCAACAATCCACTGTTTGGGTGTTCCAAGATGAACCGAATCCCACAAAAGTTATTCGTTCACGAAGTACTTCCAGGAAAATGATAGCCTGTTTTTTCGATTGTACTGGACATTTCGTGGTCATTCCTTTAGAGAATCGAAGAACAGTTAACGCTGAATGGTATACAACAATTTGTTTGCCAGAAGTCATCGACGAAATCAGGTAAAACAACCGAAAATGTCACATCAATCTTCATCATGACCATGCCAGCTCTCACACAGCAGTTACGTCAAACAATTGATTATTTTAAAGAGAAAAATAATATCTCATTAACCGTATTCACCTGATTTAACGACTTCGTGTTCCAGAATGCCAAACTAAAAATGCGTGGACAGCGATTTTCATCACCTTAAGATGCCGTTGAAGTTTTCAAAAACCATGTTTTTGAGATACCATCTTCAGAGTGGAAAAAATGTTTCGAGAATTGGTTGGAACGCATGCGAAAGTCTATACATTTTAAAGGCGAATATTTTGAAAAGCAATAAAACAGCTTATTGTAAAAAAAAATTTTCTTTCCTAGTTTTTGTAAAAACTTAAAAGGCTGCCCTCGTACAAGTTTGTCATCTTTTATATTTAATTTTTTGTGTATCACAAAAACTGAATGGGCTACATACTAGTAGGTACGTAATTTGATTTGCATAAACTAACCACCTACTTAAAGTGACCATTTCGTACCAGTCCCTTGGGTGATCACTTTAGACAGGTTCTACTGCATGTTACTTAAGCGGAACTTGGTACGACTCCCACAATATTGTACGGAAAAGTTGGACAGGCAATTCCAGTCACAACTTCGTTAACCAGGGATTACCAGGTATTCTTCGGTAAGACAATACCAGTATAACTTGAAGGAAACTATAGAAATAATGTTTTATACACTATAGGCCTACTAACTAAACTATACCAAGTTTCGCCTAAGTGACATATATTTCTATTTTCTTTGATGTTTTGGAAATACTAGCGGCGCCATGCTTCTGAACTGTTTGATTCTATAATAACTTGTCGCGTGTTTATGGTTTTATGTTTAAATCCCATACGTTTAATAATTCCTAGTAATCTACTTTTGGAACACCTTATTGCAGTATAATCTTCATTTAATCTTTGATTCAACCATTTTCTCTGTACATTTGATTTATTTTTCGCCGAATAAACGTTCGCTATCAATCCACGGTGTCCACATTTTAAAATAAAATATAAATAAATACCTACTTCATACAGAAGTTCCTCGACAAACTGCTTTGCGCTGTTTAACTCTTATGTTTAAAAATTATGTCATTAAAGCAGACAATACCCAACGGCCTAATCTAATCTCTGAAATGTAATTTACTACTCATACAAGCTTACTAAGGAAGCTAATTTTGATACATAGTTTACTAGGTCTAACATAAATTAGAATAGTTCAACTAAACAGGGTAATCTTAAGTGATGAATTAAAAACGGAAAATTTCAGCTTGTTGCTCGAGTCACAACCCCTCTGGAACCTCAGCCTCTTCGCAATATATAAATTTACCTGAACGCAGCCGGTGCTTTAAGCCGAGTTACAAGTAGCTTATAAATCATTGTTCTTAACTACATGTCCTTTTTTAAGAGATAACGATATAATTTGAAGTAGACTATACTTAATCAACAAGTAAATATAAACGCTCTTAATAGTTTACATTAAGGGTTAAAATACTCAATGA
The DNA here is from genome assembly GCA_014611495.1 of Limonius californicus. NCBI lineage: Eukaryota > Metazoa > Arthropoda > Insecta > Coleoptera > Elateridae > Limonius > Limonius californicus. The sequence continues at coordinate 18,654 of JABXWE010035615.1, forward strand.
CTAATAGAGCTGAGTGAAATAGAACCAGTACTTTTATGTCGAAGAATTTATTTGCGCTAATCCGGTAGCTAGGTAACCTTTGAGACGGAGTATACCATCCACTGAGAACATAATGCACACAATCCCAACATCAAGATGTACCTAATTTTCTTAAAATCGGACCAGTCAGGACTCTGTATCAAATTTTAAGTGCTGAGCATAACCAGCAGCGACCAAGATGCTACAACCTAGCTAAACTAATATTTCTCTACTAGAAAGACACGATCAATATATTTTATTTTGGGTAAAATGAAAAAAATGGGAATATTACTGTTTGCCTACGAAAAACGCTGCACTCGATTTGGAATTTTCAGTGCGCTTCAGGCTTGATTTTAACAGCAAGGTAAAGTTACAATATAGGTGATTTTAAATTACAAATTACAAGACTATAGTAACAGTAGAAAACTGGTTCGCATGTTGGATGTATACACTGACCTTTTAAAATATATGCTAAATGACTAAAAAATTGATATTTGAAGAAGTACATATTTTATAGCGGTTAATATAAAAGATGGGGTTTATGCTATAAACATCACATAAACAAAATTTTTACATAATTCTCGCTTTAGCAATATAATTTGAATTGTTAGGAAACCATACACGTATCGACCTATTTTTTAAATTGTTTTAGAAAAGAGTAATTTGTAATATAAAGCAAAAAAAACCTCAGTCATAATCGCAATAAATGATGAAGGTAGGCAACACACTAAACGACAACAAACCCGGTAAGGTGAGAAAACATTAATTACAAATTTGTAAGACTTAACGGACATAACAGAGTATAAAGTTATAGCATTTTAAGTATCTAAAATTTAATAGTTCAGCGTACTTTCAAATGACAATTTGCTGCCGCTACCCTGGTTGCCTATTTCGTAGGCGTATTCAAAAATTCTATCGAGGAAATTTTACTGACTAAACACAAGCCTTACTAACGCCTACAGTGTAGACAGCACACGTAACACCGCAGCAGCGGTTCCCGATTTACATCTTATTACACTAAGTTTTGCTGTAAATTAAGTACGTTTAGTCTTAATTAAATTTGGTCTTATATATTTGACTAGAAACTTGCCGTTCTTACTAGAAATTTATTGTGTTCTGTACTTAACCTTGTAGAAAATAAATATACAATAGTTATTTAGTGTAGGTAGTGTTCATGTTATTACATATTGTTAGTAACATTATAAATTTAAGTGCTAAGAAACAGTTTGATATGACACTTAACAATTAAAATCTTATTATTTTTGGTGTAATGCTTTAAATATTAGAAACAATCTTTATAAAATTTTAATACATATAGTTTCGCGTTATCGAACTGTTTGTGACAAAAACTATATACGATTATTATTAATATAATAGGAAACTTAATTTCAAAATGTCAGCACTGCGTAGTGTCTGTTAAGTCTACAAGTATTATGTTTCTGTAGTATTTTAGACCATTGCCTTAAATAGCCTCTAAAATAGATACTGCAAGAACGGTCCCCTAAGAACTACTAACGCCATCTTTACTTAAACTTGAAAACTTTTTTAACGATCTCTGTGTAGGTATCCTCGTTCTGAGCATGTTAGGTCACTGCCAAACGTTATTTTGGAAACAGCATACAAAATATTAAGCGTTTGGTATAAATTTTGTATCGAAAATAATATATGGCGGCAAAATGTCTGTGGAAAAATCCCAGCGATATTTCATACTCAAATTAGCCAATAAGCAATAAGACAAATCCTTGCATGGCCTAACGATTAATTCTTGATTTTCCCAAGCACTATCATATCTTTAAACAAACCATATTAAATTTCTCATTTAGATAAGGTAAACAAACAATCGGATACCTCGCAGGACCCTCAACACAACAGGGATTACGCTGTCAGTAAAAACCTAATAAAACACACACACTAACGCAAATTTTATTACATCCAGACTACCACAAGTCTTAAAACGCACAACAACGGAATAATAAATTATTAGCAATAAGGGCATGCATTGTAGCTATGCAATTTTAGTTTCAATCAATAAAAATAGACGACTGTTAGATATGTTAAATAATAGCCATTGAATAAATGAAATATCTTTAATTACAAAATGCAGATAAGTTATAATCAGTGAGTATTACAAAATACGAGGTGTGTTCAATTGAAACCCATTTTTGCTTTATAAAAAATTTATTCAATAATTTGATTACAAATAATTACCGTCACAGTTAAGGCACCTATCCCATTGTTTTACTAATCGCCGTGTACGCTGCTCATAGAATTCTCGTGGCTGCTGATTGAAGAAGTCTTCCACAGCTATCTGTACGAGAGTTACCTTTTATAGTTCGGGATTGGGCAACCCTAGTGCTGACATCTGGCAACTAACGTCTTTATCGTAAATTTTGACATTTTTGACGGTATACGTACTCAGAACGTTTTGAAGTACGAGCGCTATTTGTGTTGTTTACAGTAACTTGAAAAATTCATATCGGCCAAAAAATGGAATTGAATTTCTCAACATTTTCGTACGATTATTTTTTACAACTTTCGACGTGGATTAACTCAACAACAGTGCACTAATAAACTTAATTCGATTTTTGGCAATGAAGCACCATCAAGAACCAGTGTTGATCGATGGTTTACCGAATTCAATCGTGGACGTAGTTCGCTCAACAACGTATTGCGTGAAGGTCGTCCAAAATCGGTTGTTGTTCCAAAAAAACATTGATGCGGTGCGTGAACTGATACTGCAAGATCGTCATGCGACTTATCGTGAGATTGGGGTATCCTTGGATATTAGTGGGACCAGCATACATTCAATATTGCTTGAACATTTGGCCGTAAAAAAGATTTGTTGGCGTTGGATCTCACATAATTTGACAATCGCTCAAAAACAACCTCGTTTCAATTGGTCGCAAGAAATGCTCAAAAAATTTGATCGCGGTGCTTCAAAACATGTGTATGACATCGTAACAGGTGACGAATTGTGGATCTACACGTATGAGCCCGAAAGTAAACAGCAGTCGACTGTATGGGTCTTCCAAGGCGAGCCAAACCCAACAAAAGTCGTTCGTGCTCGAAGCACTTCGAAGCAAATGGTGGCCTGTTTTTTCGGAAAAACTGGACATGTCTGAACCGTACCATTGGTGCAACGTCGAACGGTCAATTCTGAATAGTACACAACCATTTGTTTGCCAAAAGTCTTCGGAGAAATAAGGCAAACCAACCGCCGAAGACGGATCGTTCTCCACCACGACAATGCGAGCTCTCACACATCAGCTCCAACAAGTGACTTTTTGAGCATTCAAAACGTCGATTTGATGAGTCATCCGCCGTATAGTCCTGATTTAGCACCCAATGACTTCTTTTTATTCTCGAACATCAGAAATAAATTGCGAGGTCAACGTTTTGTGACACCTGAAGAAGCAGTTGATGCGTTCAAAATCCATGTTTTGGAGATACCTCAATTGGAATGGAAAAAGTGCATCGAAAATTGGTGCACACGCATACAAAAGTGTATTGATCGTCATGGAGAATATTTTGAAAAACAATAAAGCCATTTTCTATGATAAATATTTGTTTTTGTTGTCTAATCCCGAAATATAAAAGGCAACACTCGTACTTCTGCGTCAGACTAGAAATGCCGACCTTCTAAAGCCCTTTTCGGCGGTCCAAAAATATGTCAATCGCAAGGCGATAGATCCGAGCTATAGGGTGGATGCTGTAAAACCCTCTATTTCGTTCGTTGAAGATTTTCTTTTACCACATTAGCAACATGAGGCCTAGCATTGTCGTGCAGCAAAATGAACACGCGTAAGTTTTCCTGGACGTTTCCCTCTTATTGTTTGATGAAGCTTGTTCAAAGTTTGATTGTACGAATTTGAATTGATATTTTCTCTAGTTTCCTTAAACTCTATCAATAAGTGTCCTTCATGGTCGAAAAAAATGTTAACATGCCTGCAGAAGGTTGTGCTTTAAATTTCTTCGGTGGTGGTGGTGAACTTGAATGTTTCCACTGCATCGACGATAACTTACTGGATCGCTCGTAGTAATGGCACCAAGTTTGATCACCAGCAACTATTGACAGAGAAAAGTCATCGCCATTTTGCCTATAGTCTGCGAGATTAGCCCATTCGCAAGCATTTTGGTTCATTACACAAGAGACGAGGAATACATTGCGAACAAACTTTGTTGTAACCCAGATTATGAACAATACTATGGACAGATTTTACACTCGTAACAGCAATTTCTGAAATTTCTGTAATTGAAATTCGACGATTTTCTCTAACAAGGTCTTCCACACACGCCATATTATTTTCTATTAATGCAGTACACCGTGCACCTGGTCGCGGCTCATCCATGGTCCTTTTTTCCATTCTTAAATTTTCGGCACCGTTCCTTCACAGTTGGGTACTCACTAGTAAAGAAATTTAAAACAAAAACGCAAACCATGAGATACTGCAATTTGTAGAGGAACTACTAGAACTCGAATACTGTGAGTAAATGCATGCATTTCCACACACTGCTTGCATTCGCGTATGAGTCTGCAATGGCTACACACCCTCAGCGCATAAAAATTGTAGGACCGCGCGCTGATCGAACTTGAAAGGATTTTCAACAACAAACACCATTTCAAAATCGAAGTTTTAAAAGGCAGCATCAAATTCCAACCCCAGAAACTTACAACAACAACGAGTCTCGTACGTCAGTATGAATTGACAGATCCCGTATCACACTTGTACTTGTACTTGTTTTCATCAGCCCGCAACAAACCGATGAAAGGGGTTCTTCGGCTAGCATAGCAAGGAGAGAGGCTTCGCGAAACACGACTACCGGGAGAAGAAAGTTTTTACCAGTACAATACACGCGGTAAATCAAAATAAGTCCATCCTTTCGAGTTACAGCTAAACTAAGATCCTCGTGAAAGGGCCAACGACGGACAGCTTACGGGGAGTTGAACCTAACTTGTTGTGCTTCCTTCTTACCTCGATATTTCTCACAAAATACATACAAAAAGGAAAATACACAAAAACAGCAAGTCATAGGTTATCAAACAATGGTTAGAAATATATGAAATTCAAGATATAGTTTAACGTCAAGAACATTCGAACGAAGACGAGAGTGCTCAAGACACCACTGACTGTGGCATTTACAGTAAGATAAGAAAAAAAAACATCTGTTTAAAATTGCGACAACTTCTAATAATTCATTTTTTAAATGACATTTGAAAAGTATTTTAAATAAATAAAATTAAATAATATCAATAATTTTAAAACTGTATATACATAAACTAGTTTGACTACATGTGAAAAAGTTTGAGAACTTTGACATAAACAAACTCAACGTTATCCCACTGCACAAGGCTTATGACTCGTTAAGGCGAACCAGCAACGCTGTACAGGATTTTTTCGTAAGAAATTCATTGCCCTATGCTGTCCACGGTGCATTTAAAATGTGAAACTCAATATAGATATCTTGCTATTGTTCAGCTTCAAAGATGATATATTACATCCTTGGTCAACTTACAATGTAAATTAAAGAAAAACTACAGTTAGCACTAACGCATATGCACCAACAAACAAAAAAGAAGAAGAAATAAAAGAATACTATGAACAGCGATAAACAAAAATAGGACAAGATATGGAGGTACAGAAATGGTAATGAGAAGGGACGGGATGAAAACAGTAAATTATGGAGGAGCAAAATTAATAGACTTTTGCATGCACAGTAATCTGATAGTAGGAGGCAGTTTGTTCCCACATATATGCTTGCACAGATAATTTGAACATCCCTTGATGGCAACATTCGCAACCAGATGGACATTATAGAAAGAAAATGAGGACGCTAATATTTAGACGTCACGGCAATGCGAGTTGTAAAGGTAGGATCCAATTGGAATCTAATGAGAGCAAAGATATCAATAAAACTAGCTTAAACAAAGAATGTGAATAAACATCGAAAAGCAACATACAATATATAACGCCTAAGAAAAGATATAGAAAGCCAGGACATAGAGAAACAATCTCAAAAAAATTCGTAATTGAAGAAAAAATATACTAGAAAACAATATACAACAAATGTTGATTAAAAAATAGTATCTACACAGGGAATTCTTTTTTTAGTATACATTGCATATGTATACTTTTAAAAAGAACGCATCAATTACGCCTATTATGTAGGCAACCAACTATACAGAAAACTAAAGCATGCTGTGACCAAAACAATTAAATTAATTCAAGGTTAAAAAATATAATCAGTCTTTATTTAGTGTCTTCTTGCATTTTTTATACAACCATGTACAATAAAGCCGAAAAAGTAGAAATATTAATGTGATATCAGAATGGTAACAGCTTAAGAACTGTGACAGACTTATTTTCAGTAAAATATCCAGAAACACCTATTCCTTGTATTCGAACCATACAAACAATCGTTAGAAAATCAGAGGGATGCGTAATAAATTCCCATAAAATAAGAACTAAAAGTAATCGCGTTTTAACCGAAGAAATTAAATTAGATATTTTATGCTACTTTGAAGAAAACCCCATAGTATCACTACGAGAAATAGGTTCACATTTTATTGTTTCTGACACCACGGTATTTATAACACTAAAAGAATTTAAATATAAATCATACAAATTTTCTAATCAGCCACAACTATTCGACGGAGACGAAGAAAAAAGAACAACCTTTAGTGAAACATTCTTTAATTTGCTGAATGAACATGAATAGTGATGAAGCAACTTTCACAGTAAATGGAGAAGTCAATTCACAAAATTTTCGATATGTATTATAATTCCTCGTCTATCCACTATCCATTATCCTGCTAATCTTATTCCTTAGATATTGATCCCGCACTAGCCGCCATTTACAAAACTTAACTCACAATCAATACACTGAGAAAGTAACGTATGGCTAGGAATAGTTGAAAATAAGCTTATCGGTCCATATTTTATTGATGGTAATCTCAATACAGCCACATTTTT